>VMDO01007223.1:25441-93284 GCA_007922755.1 Pedetes capensis | reverse complement strand
GGGCCTTCACTCAGCACTCTGGCCTCGGGGGCACACTCTCCCAAACCATGGCCTGGGTTAAAGACACACGCCAGTCAGGAGAAGATGCAGTGGCCAGGTAAGTCCTCTCCCGTGGGCTGGACCGCACCCTAGCACATCAGATGTCTGATGCTTACTAAGGGCCCATTCACTGCCAGGACCCGGGCCAGGTCCTGGGGCCAAGACCTGTGACACAGTCTTGTCCTCATATCCATCGAATCTCTGAGGCAGGAAGTGCTGAAAGTCAAGTTTAAAACCTCAGTTAACGACTCTCACCCATGGCTGTAATCTAATCTATGTTAAAAATACGCACACAATAATACGACTTTGCAGACACCCCATTTTAACTCTTGCAATGCTTTCGAGTGGGCTCCACCCTTCCTGGTGGCAGCAAGGGTCCGACAGGGCCCTCAGGTCAGCCAATTTCATGATGAAGAGCCTCATTTCCTGGCCCAGCTCTCCCTCTCACCAGCTGTGTGACCCTGGACAGGGTACTCAGCCTCTCTGAAACTCAATTTCTTTATTAAACCAAGCTATTCTTCTTCACAGGCTTGAGGGAGAAATTAATTAGTATATGTAAATCCCTTAAGCAAGCGCCAGCAGGCTTTCAGGAAGCTGTGTTCAATTTTTGTCATCAGTATTATCTGCCGCCATTCCCCTTTAGGACGTCTCAAACACAGGCTGGGCTTCCTCATCCAGCAGAGCTAGACACAGCGCTCCTGTCCATCTCTCATCCAAGCCTTTGTCTTACTGACCAGCCTCCAAGTGTCACATAGCTCACATCACCCTGGGACTCACAGGAGCCGGCCGCCGCCTCCTCTTGTTTCTGCCCAGGAGCTGAGTCCTGGCCCCATCCTGACAACCCTGGCGTTAAACTGCCCTGCAGGGCGCGTGCTGTGGGCTCTGCCCCCACAGCCATCATTTATGTGGAACAGCCCATATATTTTGTGGCATAAGTTATTGATCGTGTCATAACAAACACCCTGTTTTGCTGTGTCAGGTCCCATCAGATCTATTCATCAATAACATATCATCCTCTTAAACTTTTAGACGCCCATATTCAGAGGTGGTCACTGAAAAACCAGCTATTCCAATCTCCCCCTTTCCCGTCCCACTCCCCTCGGAATCCTCTAGATCAAACCTGGTCCTCAGCTCTCACACAGCCCGCCCGCCCTCCCCACCACCTTCCTGCCTCAGAAGGCATCAGGGCTGTGGCCAAGGAAAAATATAAATGCAGATGTGTCCTCAGCTCCTTCCTCTGTCAAGGCTGGAAGCCTATGTGGCCCCCCACCCAGGAAGACGGCCTGTGGAGCATTTGTCTCTTCCACCACAAGTCCCAGAGGGCCCTGGGAGGCCTGGACGGTCTCAGCAGCAGTGAGCTTCTTTGGCTTCGAGGGCAGGGCACCACAAAAGGCAATGTTTGGTATTAAAATGATCCTTTTCAAAAGCTCTTCCTTGAGAAAAGCATCGCAGCAAACCAGCACTTCCTCCCATGCCTTTGTCTGCCCCTGTCAGCCCTTCCACCCCTGCTGGCCTGCTATTGACAATAGCCAGGATGGGGTGCCCCCAGGGACCCTCTACAGGAGGGTGAGGCTCCCTTCCTGCTCAATGGCCCCCAACGCCTGGCTGTGGTTGAGCGCACACCTGGTCTTGGCATGGCCAAGGCATGGCCTGGCACCTGCATGCTTTGCAAGTGCTGGACCACGGAGCTGCACTCCCAGCCCATTTTTTTACTTTTTGAGACAGGGTCTCACTAAGTTACACCGACTGCCCCTGGTCTCGAACTTGCGATCCTCCTGCCTCTGCCTCCCGAGCGGCTGGGATTACAGGCGTGCGCCACCCTGCCTGGCTGGTCTTGGGATTTTTAAGTGAGTTCAATTACAGATGCACTTAACAGAGTGACTACTGTGTCTCCCACACCAGTGCTGCTCACAGGGTGGAGGGGAACAGGCAGAAGGAGCCCAGGGACCAGAGTGGCCCCGAGGTGGCACCGAAGCAGCGCCAACCAGCAGGGACCTCCTTGCTCAGTGTCTACATGAGTCTGCGCCAGGCAAGGAGCTGCTCTTGTGCGATGAAAAGAGACGCCCGTGTACGTGAGCCAGAGCCCCGTGTCCACAGCCCTCTGGGAGGGCGCTGGAGGGCTAAGGGTCAGACTGCACAGAGCACATTCCGCACGGTTGTCTGGTGTGGGGGCCCTCTGCGGAAAGCACGAAGGTTTTTGCAGACAGGTTGGGAATGTGTTCCAAGTGGCTAGTTGCCATCTGACATAGCAGGTTCATCAGCGACACTTCGTCTCTCTGAGCTAAATGGGCATCGCCACTGTAATCACCCCAGAAACGAACGCACCAGAAGTGCCAGCCACCAGCACCCACCGCAGCTCTGTCTTGTTTTCTGCAGAATGCCCAGGAGAGGCCCTGGCTTTCCCTGTGCGGCCAGAGGGCCCAGAGAGGTCCTGGGCACTGTCCCAGGGACCTGTGAACCGGTTCGTTTAACAGCTCGAGAAGAGAGACAAAAGGGTTTTACATTATTAATGCAGCTGCTGCTGTGGAATCTACAGTGCGCTAGCCTGAGCACCGTCATTAAAAATTGACTTCCGGGGGTAGCCGGCTCAGAGCCTCATTGTGTTTTTATGGGCGCACTGACGCAGGCACCCCAGACTGCATCTTCAGGTGTGGACGATCACGTCCTGGCCTCCTCCCCAAAATCCATCCAACTGACCAACCGCCCTCTCTCTCCTTCAGCTGGGATCAATACTTGCCCAGCTGCTGGCCAGCCTCTCCTCCACTAACACATCGATTCGCAGAAATGCATGATTTCTGTCTGCAAAACCCAAATTACCATTTCACTAGAAGTAACACTTACAACTTTGTCTCCCTGATAGTGTTACCATCACCCATGGTGGTACAGGTGGCCTCAGGGTCTGGGGTCTGGAGCCGGCGTCTGCAGGTTCCAGGAGCCACGGTTTCCTGGCTGTTCTCTAACTGCTGGCACAGAGCAGCTGGCCCGTGTGACAATGGCTCTCTCCTTCCCATGAGCCTGGGCCCACATGGCAGTGGTCTGGCCTGGCAGCATTGGGTTCCTGGGGCTACTATTTCCTCTCTCCTCCCTTCCCAGCATACTCTGGGGCCTGGCCATACCCAGAGAGAGGGATCAGCAGGAGACCCCAGCTGCCAGAAGCATCACGCCTGCAGAGCTTTGGGAGCCCAGGCAGCTGGCTCTGGAGGGGTTGGGGAAAGAAGTATTTGCCGTGGGTTTGAGGACACACACCTACAGGGCAGCAGGGAGAAGAGGTGTGTGAGTCTAGAGGGCAGGAGATGTTGGAGGCAGAAGGGACAGGAGAAGGCAAAGTCCAAAGGCCGCTCAGGCCGCTGGAGGTTGAGGCAGCCAGGCCCGCGCATTTGGCACTGCCCTCTGCTGCAGGGAGGGGCTGCCAGCCGAGGGAAGGAGGTGGGCCTCTGGCTTGCCACAGAGACAGGGCAAGAAGGTGGCACGGTAGCTGGCCCAAGGTTCCTCTGCTCCCTCCCACAGCCTGCAGGCTCGGCACTGTCTGCCAGGCAAATGGGGCGCCTCCTCCTCTGCTTCCAGAACTGGGCCAAGCTCCTGAGGTCTGACAGGGGGTCGGGGTGTGGTCAGCCTTGGGAATTCTGCAGAAACAGCATAAAGAATCGGGGACAACAAAGGGCCAGTTCGGACCCCGCTTTGGACCATTTCTCCTCTCCACTGCCGCCCTTGGCTTCCTCCACAAATTCCCTGGGTGTGGCATCAGTGTGACGCCTCCACCACGGCCACAAGTCCTGGGTAGCACAACTGTGGGACAAGAGGAGCAGTCCCAGAACCAGAGGGACTGGCGGGGCCCCATGGACACCCAGGTAGGCAGGGCGTGTCCAGGCTGAGGTCCCAACTCGGCTGCCAGGGCTCAGCTTCCCACGGACCCCGCTCTGCAGGGCTGCAGGGACACATGGCTGGGCTTGTTTCTGAGGAGGCCTGGGAGCCTGGCTGGGCTCGTGTAGTCAGAGAGTGAGGTCCCCCTGTGTAGGGCACTGCCCAGAGCGGCAGTTTTCCCCCGAGCCTATCTCGGCCCACTCAGAGGTCTGAGGCTTGTTCCCTGGGCAATAACCTTTTCCCTACATCTGGGAACCTCTGGGCGGCAAGCTTCCAAAGATGACACTGGCATCCAATCCCTTTCCTCAGGCCCCTCGACACTGATTGGCTATTTCCAAACCACCAAACAGCTCCTGATTGGACCGTTCAGGAACCACCCCTGATTGGTCACTTTACAAGCCCAAATTTTTATATCCCACCTGATTGGCCAAGACCCATATGAGGTGACTGCCTCTGATTGGTCCCCGGCTAGCCCCTGGAGAGTATATAAGGGCAGTACATGGAGCAGTCTGGGTCCATTCCATCGACCAGACAGACAAAGCAATAAAGAGCTGTTGGAGCAGAGCACTTGGAATTGATGTCTTCACTGGGAAGAAAGAGGCAAGGAGCCACCATGGGCAGAAGCCTCTGAGCCTGCCTTTCTCAAGGCTTCTCAGAGCAGCCATGGGCATAAGCCTCCTTTCCAGGCGGCGTGGCTCTTGGGTGCTCAGCCTTCCCTCACCAGACAGCCGGTCTTTGGTGGCTGATTCCCACTCACGACGGGAGCAAGTCCAGAGCTAGGGCGACGTCCCACACCCCTGGGCCAAGGCAGAGTGGCACCTGACTTGGGGCCAGGCTGCCCTTCAGTGACAGCCCCACATGCTGGAAAATGGCTCCCACCAGAAACCCACAGGGTCAGAGGGACACAGAAAAGTACATCAAGGGGCCCAAGGTGGCCTTGCAGCTGGGTGGGTGCAACTGGGGACTGAGGCCTCTCCCCCTGGGACATGCAGTCTGGGGCACCTGCGTGAGCCCCGACCTGGGTCCTGCCCTGCCCGCCTGCTGAGCTTTGGGTCCTGCTGTGGGAAGACTCCTCCAGCCCCTTCCAGCTTAAGTTCCATCCAGGACCCCCTGGGGGCCCTGCCCGCCTGCAGAGAGTGCAGGTGCCCAGCACATCAGGGCAGCAGCCGGTCAGGAAAGGGCTCCAGAGGGAGGCGAGACCACCTGCCAGAGCCTGGCCACAGCCAGGTGTGGTGAGGGGCTACTCTGTCTGAGGTTCAGGGGCCAGGGGACAGGGCTGACCCACTGGGTCACGAGGCACAGAGAGTGGCCTTGTATGTGTGTCCAGAGTCAAGGAGGCCCCTCTAGTCTCCAAAGTCGCCAGACCCTCTGCTCTCCCCAAGGCAGGGCTTTAAACCTCCCCCATGCCAACCTCCAGATCACTCAGGGGAACACCCACCCTCGAAACCCAGACTTGCCAGATATCAGAGCAGGGCCAAGGGCGCCGCTTCCTTTCGTTTTGTGATTTCAAGGAAATCATATTATGCAGCTACCTGGCAAAGCGATTGTTCTATGATTGGGGAGGAGAGAGAGGGCACTTTCAAAACCACACATCCTCCCTCCAGCCTCAGCCCTGGGCAGAGCAGGGGCCTCCACCTGTGGGTGGCCAACCACCACATCCACAGCCTGCGGTGACAAGGGCAGCACCTGGACTTGAAGCAGGTGCCCAGGATGGAACCTCGAACAGCCCGGAAGAACTCCCCTTTGCATCGCAGCGGCAGAGGGATCTGCTGAAGCATGGTAGGCCTGGCTACTTCACAAGGCCAAGTTTTTTTTTTTTTTTTTTTTTTTGCAGTACTGGGGGTTGAACCCAGGGCCTCACGCCTGCATGCTTGGCAAGTGCTGGACCACTGAGCTGCCCCCAGCCCTTTTTTTGTTTTTTGTTTTTTTTTTTACTTTTTTGAGACAGGGTCTCGCTAAATTCTGCAGACTGCCTCTGGTCTCAAACTTGCGATCCTCCAGCCTCTGCCTCCCAAGCCTGTGGGATTACAGGCATGCACCACTGTGCCGGGCTCACCAGCTTCATTTTTCAAATCACCGCTGCATTTTGCCCCTGCGGATAATGAGGACTCCAGAGCCAGCCTGAGGAAGGTTGCCCGGCCTCCTTGAAGCTCTTCCACTGGGGAACAGGGACCAGGACGCATCCTTCTCTTCTCAGCTCTTGCCAACCAGCAGTTCAGCGTGGCGATGGTAGGTCCTGTGGTCACCACACAGCATCTCTGGTCTGGCAGCAGTGGCCCTGCCCACCCTCCCACCTCGTCACAGAGCCACTGGCACATGCAGCAGGAAGGTGAAGCCTCTCTGGACGAGGTTCCTCCCAGGTCACTTTGACCCCGAATGTGCTGTGCCCCCACTTAGTCCGGAGGCTATTTTGATTTCTTTTCTTGTTTTTTACTGTCAAAATCTGCAGGCAATTTATACTTTGAACCCTGGCCCCTAAACCATCCGAGGTATTGGTAACATGAAGGCAAACTGTGACGTCTCTTTAGCCACGCCTTTGCGGGTCCAGCCACAGCTCAGGATGCGAGGCATTGCATAAGGGAATGCTGAGGGAGGAAGGGAATCGACCAAAGTGAATACAGCAGAGTCCGTTTTAAAATTCCTTATGACAAGAAAGTGGCAATACTCCGCTGCAGGTGGCTTTGCCCTTTGGGACACTGGCAGTGTTGGAGGAAACTTTTCGCTTTTGCTACCCCCACGGACGCCTGCGGCTGTAGCCCTGTGGCATCCGATCCCATCACATCTCAGAAGCTAAGCAGGTTGGGGCCTGGTTAGTACCTGGATGGGAGACCACCTGGGAACACCAGAAGCTGTAGGCTTGGGAGAAGGACCTGGCAACCCCCTCCCAAAAATCAATCTGCCATTGAAAACCCTATGAACAGCAGAGAAGCACTGACAATAGTGTTGCCCCTGTTGTACAGAGGGTCGCTATGAGTCGGACAATTCGACGCTATGAGTCGGACAACTCGACGGCACCTAACAATAACAACAACAACAACAACAACAACAACAACAACAACCCCCACGTACAGGTTGCTATGGAGTCTGGGAGCTGGGCGCTGCTCAGCACCATACACCCTACAGCACACGAGGCACCCCCTCCTCAAGGACTCATCCAGCCCCAAATGTCAACAGGGTGGAGTGGAGAAGCCCTACGCTGACCGACGTGGAAAGCCCCGCCAGGTCTCCTTCTCTAGAAACCCAGGGCACGTGCATCGCTGTGGAACGGGAAGGCTTCCCTTAGCCATGAAGAACGGCTGCTCATGTGTACACGCTTGCAAACACGTGCGCACACACGCATGCACACTCACGCGTGCTCACGTACACACCCACTATTTCCACGTCAGCATAAACTTCTCTCATAATCTCGGCCCCTCCCACCTTTGGGGACTGAACCTATCAGACGGATGGATTCCTTCCTCTGGTTCTAAAGCAGAGTTCTGACGTCAGAGAGAGCCTGGTTTAAGTCTGCAAAACACGGCCTCTGTGCCCCACTCTTCCCTCTCAATCCCTTGGCAGATGTTGAGTGGATCATTCGCTCTTTTCCGCTAAGCCAGCCCCTATCCCACTATTCACTTACGCCAAGCCCTCTGAGCAGTCCCCACCAACACGTCAGCGTCTGCTCTGAAGATGGTAAGCGCGAGCCATCTTTTGCCTCGGTCCAAAGCAATTTCTCTCAAATCACCTTTTCCCCTTTCTTGCGTGATCCAGTTTAAACCTTCCGACTTATCTATCATGTCCTTTCCCTTTGGGGTGGGTGTGTTTTCATCAAACTGTATGACTTTGTTTCATCTGCATTTTGAAAAGATCCCAGCTTCACACAGAGCCCTCCTAGGAAGACAGACGATCCCAATTATTTCATCAAAGACAATATTGGAAGGGAAGAAAAGCTCGCAACAGCCCCTCACCCTTTGGTGCAGAGTTGCCTTGGGCTCAGACCCCTGGGTCCCCCACCCCATCCCTGTTTCGTTTTTCCAGGTCTGCTGAGAGAAGCTCCGTGTGTGGCTGCCAGCGGAATAGTGCTCTATCACGTGCGCAGTTCAAGTTCATGTCTTTAGGAGAGAGAGTTTCTCTTAAGCCTATTGGAAATTTGAGTTAAGTCCAGGAAAGCCTCCTAAACTGAAAGTATATATGTGGCGTGCTTTCTGGAAGGATCCAATTGATACAGAGCTGGTGCAGGTAGAGCGTAATTAAATGAGCCTTGTCTGAGGGCGGGCTGGAGGACGGCTGAGGGATAAGCCTGTGCAGATGAAATGTCAATGTTTTAATAACTTTCCTCGGAAATATATTGCCGTATGATTCTCTGATTCACTTTCTCCATCCTCTGCCCCCCCAGAAGATTAGGCTGGAGAAGTTATGAGTTCGGCTATTGATTCCCAAGCCCTCCTCATCCCCCGCCCACCCCAGCCCCACCACGGGCTTGGAGTAGAAATGAAGTTAAACTGAGGTCAGACCCGTGAAGGTGCTTCAAAGGCCATTTGGAGCTCTGGCTTCATGTTTGTATCTCAGTGACAAGAAACTAGAATGCTTTTGCCAGCTCAGTTTGCTTCAAAAATAGCTGAGCAGCAGAAGCAGGATCCATCCCAGGCACACGCCCTCCAGCCCACGGGGGTGAATGCCAGGGGCTTCTTCCTGGGCAGCAAGCCCCGTCTGCACCCAGCCCAGGTACACGGCGGCCGGCGGAGGCAGGCAAGTCAACTCCAGAGATGGAAGTGGAGGGAAAAAGAGGAGAGCGCTCGGGGGCCCCCTCAGGGGCAGGAACCTTCCCTGGCTGCCCTCCCCCACTGTCCACCAGGGAGCGTGGGGGCCAGGGAGTGGAATGATCCACTCAACATGGAGGAAATAAGTCTTAGGCGCCATCCTTGTGTCCTCAGCTGCCCCCAGAGGTCTGTGCCAACCACAGTCTAGTAGACAGAATGAGAGGTCGCACACGCCCCACCCTGGCCAGTCACCTGGGGCACAGAGCCAACCTGCCAGCACCCCAGCATCCCAGCACTTACCCCTCAGGGCCTGGCAGCCTCTGCCCCACCCCTCCAGGGGTCTCATGGCAGCAGGAGGGCAGGACGGACGCTTCAGGAGGCAGAGCCAGGGCCGCCTCCAGCCATCAGGAAGCGGAGGACAACAGTAGCTGCTGCCCCTGCCGGTGTCCTCAGGAGTGAGGGCTGCAGCCCAGCTCTGCTACTGCCTTGACCTGAAGAGTTTCCCATTGGGGGCCTCCACTCAGGGGACACTCCCTGGCTTTGTGGCCAAAACGAGTTTTGGGTTGAGTCAGTAAGAGAGCGAAGCAGCTGGAAGATTACTAGGTAAAGAGTGAGTGACAGCACGCACTTCAGAGTGAGGCACGGGCATCCAGAGAGAGGCCCACCTGGGTGTCTTGGCAATGGAGGTATACATATATATATATATATATATATACACACACATATACATATATATGATTTTCTGGCTTTCTAAAACTAAGTTTAAGGATTAAAGTTTTGGAAAATTAAGTAGAGTCAAAAATTTACTACAAGAAAAGGCAACATGAGCTAATTTACCTATTCCTCTTATTCTACAGAATTTCCTTGTGAAACTTAAAATGGTTTTTTTGTCGTTGTTGTTTTATTTTGTTTTATTTTATTTTGTTTTCAGTACTGGGGGTTGAATCCAGGGCCTTGCACTTGCATCCTCTGCAAGTGCTGGACCACTGAGCTGCACCCCCAGACCATTTTTTTTATTTTTTTTGAGACTGGGTCTCACTAAGTTACGCACACTGCCTCTGGTCTTGAACTTGTGATCCTTCTGCCTCCACCTCCCAAGCCGCTGGGATTATAGGCATGTGCCACCACTCCTGGCCTGTTTAACTTAAATCGTAGGGTGATTTTATGGGGTGCAGTGTCTAGGCTTGGGATGAGAGGGATGTTAGTCATGTTACAATCAAAAGTCATAAACATTCAGAGCCTAAGTAAATACAGTCTGCTTGTTTCCAATGCTCTTGTTTGAGAGCCCCTAGGAAGACAAGAATTATCTCCACGTAGGCATCTTTGCTGATTTTATTAGTTAGGAGCTGTTGACTCTCACCCCGTGGGGGTTGTGAGCAGATTCCTTCAGTTAAAGCTGTTGATTTTCAGTCGGTGGGAGATGTCATCAGATTCCAGAGTGAGGGCTTCCCTCCTTTCCCATGTCCCCCGAATCTCCTGTCTTTTATCCTACCTAGGTCTGTTAACTTTAATTATAGTCCACAGTGTGGTTTGGTGGTTTTTAGGGCAGCACTGGTTTTTATGTAGGCAGGTTTCACAGCAGCCTTTCTTCTTTTGATTGTGCTAGAAGTCTCGGCTGATAGGACTCAGACCTGGCTGGAGTTTAGCTCGGTTGGTAGAGTGCTGCTCTGCGCTCTCTGAGGCACTGGGTTCAATCTCCAGCCCTGCAAAATGAGAAGGACCTGGAAACCCACTCCCTAAACAATCAGCCACTGAAAACCCTATGAATAGCAGAGAAGAACTGACACAGTGCTGGGCATGGCACAGTGCCGGGGAGTGTTTGGTTCTGTTGTACGTACGGTTGCTATGTGTCAGACTTGACAAAAGCAAGACCCAAACCAGGTCCCAGGGTGAAAAGCCCTTTCCTTCCCATGTCCCCAAAGATGTCTCTGTCTTTCTATCCTGCTTCAAGTGGTCTGATGATGCTGTTGCCTCTCTGAGCTCCCGTGGGCTGAGCTAAGCCACCCGAGTGACAGCAGCCCCCTCCATTAGCATCTCGCTGCTCCTCTCCCTCCCCACCCCAGACGGCATCCTGAGATCACCCCACAAACACAGGTCCACACAGACGAGGGTCTGGGGGCTACCTGGACTGAAGGGAGCCCAAGACATCATGGGTTGGTGGACCAGCTGGATGGAACTATTGATTTCTGTGGCTTGAGCTCCACGGTGCCCACGGCCCCCACCTCCTCCTACATAAGGGCTCAACAGACAGCGTGATCCACAATAGGAACCCCTTAGGCCCAGAATCCAAACTGAAAAAACTCAAGCCTCATGCCTGGGGCGCAGAGGAACTTAAGTGCCCTTGCATTTTTTGGACAGGCTGGCATAAAACGGGTCCCACCTAAATGCAAGTAAGGAGAAAGTGAAGGGCTGTGAGCCTGGTTCTGTGCAGGGTTTCAGGAGGAACCCAGCCTGCAAGACCAATGGGAGCCACCTCAGAGGACAGGCTCACCAGAGGTCGCGGGTCCCGGCTGTGGCTGGCACCTGCAGCCTAGAGGTCTGGTCAGAGGAAGGAGCTACCTGCTCCTGGGCCCAGGGACGGGCACACTCAGGAGGGCTTGAGACAACAAGGTGGGTGGCTGGGAGGAGGGGGCCAGGTGGGCCAGGCTGCCCGACTGCAGACCCCTCAGCAGAATGGGGTGAGGACCCCTCTGCTTGTCCCGCCCTTCTCCCAGGCAGCTCAGCTCCTGCTGGGCCAGGACCCAGCTGCCTGTGGAGGCGGGAGAGAACACAGGCGCCCACTCCAGCCTCAGGCTCAGCCCCCCAGGGCCGCTGGCCTCTAGAGCAGTGCACGGGGCTCTGAGTCCAGGGCAGATGCCGCTCTGCTCAGCTCCTCCGCCAGCGTCAAGGGCGAGCTGGCGTGAACGTCAGTCACTAACCTCAGCTCTCAGCTCTTTAGAGACGGGGACGCGTTCTGCAGAAAGGCTCCCTTGAGGTTCAGTGATTTCCTTCCAGACGAGCCAAGTCAGGGTTTCGAGGCTATGTTTGGGCGCCGACGTTCAGCTGTTTGCATTGTCCCACAACCAGATGCAAAGGAGCTCCTCTCGGGGTTTGTAGCGTTACGCCCAGAGTTCGAGTTCCCCAAAGACCACCAGGGAGTCCAAAGTCACATGCAATAACAAAGAGCCTTTATTAAAGCTCGAGCTTGAGGGCACCGCACCTCACAGGCACAGCGGTTCAGTGTGGGGACCCCCCGACTCTTACTGTGGGTTACAAGCAGGGAAGGAGGGGGTGGAGAAAGTGAAAGTCAGATAAGGTGAGGCTTTGAGTTGCTAAAGTGTGCCATTCAGAGGCAGAGGGGTCTGCTATTGAAAGTCAGATAAGGTGGGGCTTTGAGTTGCTAAAGTACACCTTTTGTATTATCTTGAGGTCTGAGAGTTTGGGGAAGTTACTGCCCATATCTCCAGCCCTTTGATCTGTCCCAGAGACTTCTGTTCTTGGGGTCTTTTCTAAGAATTATGGCATGGCTTAGAAAGCAGTTCGCAGAACTCCTGTAAGATAGAGCCTTAAGACAAAAGGGGGTCATTCGGGCTCTTGGTCAGCCTGGGCATCTCAGTAGGAGACTAAGCATAACCAGAAGCTTGGGCACTGGAAACCAGGTGCACCTCCCAGTCATGACAGCCAGTGTTCCCAGACCCCACCCGGCTGAAAACCACAGAGGGAGGCTCAGGAAGACAGGCACAGATCACTGGCTATGTCCAGGCCAGGAGGGCTGCAGAGGACCATTCCAGCGACCCCACCAGCCCCATCAGGGCCTTCCACGGTGGGCACCATGGAGGACTGCGCTGCCCGTGCGCAGTGTGACCCCGGGTAGGAAGGGAAGAAGCAGACCCGGAAACACTCAGACCACCCACTTTGGCCATGGCCTTGGGGAGACAGGACCAACATGGGCAGCAAGGCTCCAACCCGCTGCACACATACTCAACATGCGGCGTCTCCTCTTTAAAGGACCCTGAGACCTGCAGGTTCCCTCAGCCCTGCCCCTTAGTGAGGCTGAGGCTGGGCTGGGCTGGGGATCCACACAGAGCACTTGCCTAGTGGGTGCAAGACACTGGCTTCCACCCCAGCACCAGATAAGGAACAAAGATGGACGCTGGAGGCAGTGGAGCCTGTCAGCCAGGGAGGGAGGACGACAAAAACAAATGAACACTGTGGTGTCCAAGCCCCAAGGCAGAGGCCGGGAAGGGCCTCGTGACTCTCGAAGGTGCCACATTCTACCAATAGTGGTCTCAGCCAAGGGCCTTGCCTTTGTTCAGGTGTGTGTGGGATCTGCACATAGGAAGGGCTCTGGATTAAGGAGAAGGGGAAGGAATTACCCAAGGCCTGAAAGCTCCCCGGTGCGACCTTATCCAAGGCTTTCCTTCCCGGAGTCCCGAGGACCTAGGCAGCTTCACCTGGCCCTACTAGCCATGCCGACCTCTGCCTTGGAAGCCCGAGGCTGGCCTTTCCCCGAAGCCTGGGTGGTGGGCACCAGCGCTGAGCCTGGCAGTCCTGAGGGCTCATCTTCCCCAGGCACCGTCCTTGAGCTCCGCAGGTGTCTGGTTGGGGGGAAGGAGTCAGCTCACGCCTAAGGCGAGCCCTAGCCGCTCAGAGAAAACCCCTGAGGGATCCGCGTGGGACGGGTCTTTGCTGTGCTGTTTGTTTCTGAAGACTTTGAAGCTCTCGCCTGGGGGAAGACGACAGCATGACTTCATCTTCCCCTCGGATTTGCCAAGCCAACGCTTCCCGCGCCTCACCTTTCCATCCATAATTATGAGGAAGCGGGGCGGCTGTTTGTGGGCGTGGACACCACAGCTGCGACTTCTCCAGCAGAGAATTTGGGTGTAATCAAAGCGGCCACTGTGCACATTCACATTCCCCGGTGTGGGGGAAACTCACATCTATCAGCTTCGAATTCTTGCAGGATTCCTACCAGACAGGAAACTCATTGGCTTTTCCCAGAGCTCATCGTGCTTGGGTTTTTGAGGCAATGGTAGCATTGGCGTCTGTCTTTCTTCCTGAGTCTTTCAGTCATGGCGACACTGTGCTGGCCCACCTCTCCCCTTCCATCTTACAGAACCTCTCTACACCCAGCCCCTTATCCGCCTCCCAAGCCCTACATCACCCAGAAGACCCTCAGATGGTGAAGATATTGGGGTGGGACACAGAGAGAGAACAGATACTGCCCACGAGCCACAACTTTTCCAGGACCTTGGTAACATATGATGCTGTAAGGGCACTTCTTTTTTTTTTTTTTTTTTTTTGGTGGTGGGGGTTGAACACAGGGCCTCGTGCCTGCATGCTCTGCAAATGCCGGACCACTGAGCTGCACCCGCAGCCCATTTTTTTTACTTTTTAAGACAGGGTCTCACTAAGTTACGCAGACTGCCTGTGGTCTGGACCTTCTGATCCTCCTGCCTCTGTCTCCCAAGCCACTGGGATTACAGGCGTGTGGCACCACGCCCAGCTAGATATATATTTATTCTTATAAAACACATTTCTATATAATTATTGAACATGATAATTAATTTAGCTCCTGGCAATGGTTATTTATCACATGGCTGCTCACTGGACCAGGTGCTGAATCCTTGAGAATTAAGAGACAATTTCTACCCAGAAGAATACCCGCCAGGAAAATGTGGCTGTGCGTAGATGGCTCCTTGTACGACAAGGTCTTGCTTAGGAAGAAGTTTCCTATGCTTTAAGAATTATCTTCTCCCAGCTGGGCAAGGTGGCACAGCTGATGAGGAAAATGGCCATGTTTATAATAACTGTAATCTAATGCTATAAGAGGGCTGGGATTTAGCTCAATTGGTAGAGCGCTGCACTGCAGTCTCTGAGGTCCCGAGTTCAATTCCCAGCACCGCAAAAATGGGAGAGGGACCTGGCAATCCACTCCCAAGGCAATCCCGAAACAGTCAGCCATTGAAAACCCTATGAGGGTCACTATGAGTTGGATACCGACTCGATGGCACCTAACAACAACAATAATGCTGTAAGAACTCGTGCAAAAGTACTATGGGAGAAGGGAAAAGAAACCACCGCTTTCCTATCTAAGTTGGAAAGGAGACAATGAGGACAGGCTGCCCCTGTAAGCTGGAAGCACAGAGGCCTCTGCTTGGGTCCAAAGTTCACTGATCAGGAGGATGCCTAGCAGGGGCCAAGGGGCCACTGAGCACAGCCAGGTTTCGGTTCAGTGTTTTACTAAGTCTTACGTTCCCTCCCCTGGTCCTCTCCATGGTAAGCCTCCCGAGCTGTCCCCTTCTCTCTCCCAAACTCCTGGGATTACCTGCAGGGCAGAACAGCTAGCAAGGTCCCTGCCCCGGGTGACAGAATCTCAGCGTGTTTGTCAGGCCCTTTTCGCTGCTGTGGCAGATGCCTGATAGAAACCTCGCCTCAGCCTCACGATTGCAGGTTTCCGTCCACAACCATCTGGCTCCAGGGCTCTGGGCCTGAGGCAGGGCAGAGCAGCATGGCCATGGGAGCCTGGCACAGGAGGCTGCTCACTGCAGGCAGGCAGAGACGCCTTCAAGAGCACGCCCCAGGGACCCAATTCCTCCAAGGAGGCCCCACCTCCAGCTTCCATCTCTTCCCAATAATGCCATCAAATTGCAACCCCATCCATTAGGTCAGAGCCCTACTTCTCAATTGCACCACCCTCTGGGGACCACGCCTTCCACACACGGGCCTTCTGGGAGCATCCCAAATCCAAACCACAAGAGCGGAGGTAATTGCATGAGATGCCCTGCACGCACCACCTGAAAATCCTCTCACTCCAGCCAGCGCCTCCCAGGTGCTTCTCGGATTGGCAGGTACCACCTGATGCTGATCAGCTTTGCAGGTGCCACCTGACACCACCTGGACTCAACGCTCCTCACCTCTCAAACCCCTCACCATGGCCCTGGGGTCAGGTGTGCAAGCTACCAACCACAGGGCTTGCTTTGGCCAGGGCAGCACAGAAGCTGACATTAACACACACCCCTTTCTCCTCCCAGGTCAACTGCGTGTGATGCACTGCATAAAGGGCCCAGAACATCCCAAAGGTCCAAAAGCAGCCACCCCAAGGAGCAGTCAGCTGGATAAGCCATGCCGGTATCTCCATTCCCTCCTTCCCTCGCTCACTCTCCCCCTCCCTCTCCTGCAGCCTGGGACCCTGCACTAGAAAACAGCCAGAACTCAATCTTTCGGCCCCAGCTCTGCCGGGGGCACCTAGTCCAGCTCTGGAAAGCAGCCTCCCAGGATGCACCTCGGAGCTGGCTCCCCACAGATCCACAGCCACAGGAGCCACTTTGCCCCTGGCCTCAGTCACCTCAGGGTCACCAAGAAACACCCTGGAGCAGGACAAAGGGAGGAGTGGACAGGGCCAGGCTTCGCTCTGGCAGCTATAGATCTTGAAGCTTCCTCCCCTCCGTGAGTCAGTGGGTTTTGGGGTGTGAGGTGTCTGTGATATTATGCATTTCTAGTTAATAGCAAAAATACTGACACAAAATGTTCATTTACTGCAGAAAGATTTAGAATATAGAAAAAAATCACTCCTCAGTGTACATTATTTCTGCCTCTTCCAAGTATCTGTAGAGTGGACTAGAGTGGGACGTCCTGGGCCAGTGGGAGCTGGGCCCAAATCTGTGGCCCCAGATGCGCCTCCACCTCCTTTGGCTTGGATCTGGGGGAGTCCTTCCCCCCCCCATCTCCATGAAGCACCCCTGGAGAAAATGGGCCAAACTCAGACCGGCCCCGCCTCCCTGCACTGACATCAAGGACAGGGTGACAAGCCTCCCAAACAAGCTCTTATCCTGGTTATTCACCCAGCAGAAATTACTTACTGAGCATCTACTTGGAGAGAGACAACAGGAGATAACAGTTCCACGCAATCCTGCCACTTCAGAGGACCTAGTCAACACTTTCAGTATAGTTCAACTTCCAGTTCATCTTCTGCAAGTCTTTTAGGACATGCTGACTGCTAATTTTTGTCATCCTTTTCCCCCTTTGTTAATTGAAAATCCCGCCCTAAACATGGAATAAGATTGCTTTGAATGGGTTCTATGGGCACACACTCATTGACCCAATTACTTTATTGTCATCAGTCACTTAGGATTGTTTTGCTTTTTCATTTTTAAAAATGCTGTGATTGCCGGGCGTGGTGGCGCACGCCTGTAATCCCAGTGGTTCAGGAGGCGGAGGCAGGAGGATCGCAAGTTCGAGACCAGAGGCAGTCTGCATAACTTAGCGAGACCCTGTCTCAAAAAAAAGTAAAAAAAAATTGGCTGGGGGCGCAGCTCAGTGGTCCAGCACTTGCAGAGCATGCCAGCCCAAGGCCCTGGGTTCAAACCCCAGTACCGCAAAAAAAAAAAAAAAAAAAAAAACCTGCTGTGATTAATATCGTTTTCAATTTTTTCCTTAAAAAGTCTTTGAGGGAAGATAATTCTTAAAGCATAAGTAAACTTCTTAAGCAAGACCTTATCCTACAGGAGCCATCTACGCACAGCCACATTTTCCTGGCGGTGTAGGTATAGCTGTGCTCATCCTCACCTGCCAGCCTGAGAGTCCTGAGGAAGGAACCCAGGGCGGCTGCGGGAGGTGAGCGAAATCCCGGAGCGGCCTATTAAGTATTCAGATTAGAATTATCTCCACGATTAAATGAAATTTAGTTTTTGGCTCACATGGTAAAGATTATATCAGATTTCTCATTCCTTGGAAAATCAGAGAGAACTTAATAACAAATCCCACAATTATCTGCAAAGACCGAACAGTGATTAAATTATCAGGAGGCTGTTCCTCCCAAAACTATTTCTTTAATTAGCTAAAGTTGGCAGTATATATTAATATTTCCAGAGATATTTGCATATACTCACAACAGTCTAACCAGATATTAGCTGAAATATAATTTTTCTAATTTTATGTTAGAAATATTTTTAAGATTAAATCATATTATCATGTTTTTTCAATGCTTATTAGGGTAGACACTCTTCATTTATTACCATAAATTCTCTAATTTAGGAACTGAAAAGGCGTCTTGTTTTCTATGATGAGATTTTCCAATTCTGCTTACAAAATAAAAGAAGAGCCTGTTGGAAGCCAAGAGCTGTTGGTAAAATGTGTTTTTCAATGACTTTCGCCCCCAAATGGCTCACGCCTAAAGCCCCACCCTGATGTGTGGCTCCAGCCCCTTGGGCCCATGGGACCAATCAGGGAGACCAGGGCTGCAGAAGCCTTGGCAGGTGAGGGTGAGCACGGTCCTGGGTGAGCCCAGCAGAGGACGTGAGTGGAGCAGGACTCAAGGCGTGGCTCACCCGCGTGGCGCTCAGTGGGCTGGCAGAAGTCCCAGAAGCCTCCCCGAGGGGCAGTGCAGAAGTGTGGGGAGGGCTTGGCAGCCACATCTGAGCTCACAGCAGGATTCTGGTACCAGTGTCACTGGGACACTGGGGGACCGTGTGGTGAGACCTCAGTGGGGGCAGCTAGAGAGCAAGACTCTGACCCCCCTCCCTCCCTCCCACCTTTCTCTCCTAGGCAAAATGCAGCAGCAGCAGCAGGGGGTGAGGGGCCACAGACGAGGTCCCCATAGGCCAGCACCCAGGGCCTGAGAGCGGGGAGGGAGGAGTCCCACAGAGGCAGACGGTGACCATGGACCTCAGTGAGGGGAGACACTGGCCCCAGATGCCACTGCCTCGGTGGCCATGTGCCTCCTAAAAGCCCCCCAGCATTGGGCCCAAGCCCATGTGTGTCTCCAACAAAGCACGTGGCCGGGGTCTTTCTACTCTGGCCCTGGCTGTGATTTTACAGCACAATCCTCGGCAAAAATGGAGCACACTTTGAGAACCAAGTCAAAACTTTCAATGGAGCCAGGAGCCCAAGGATCATCACAGCCCAACGATGCCACCTTCCAGCCCATGACATCCAAAACTCTCCCTCAAGCAAGCACAGCTGGTGCTGGGACAGATAAGCAAGACTCAGAGAACCCAGGGAGCCGCTAAAACAGGAAGGCTGATGGCCAGTTCCCCAAAATTCAAAGTTCGCTTTGCTTGGAGAGCAAGTGACAGGCAGGAGCTCAGGGCAGGGCAGTGTGGAGAAAGGAGCAGCTTGGTCTGTGGGATAGTGTGGCTGGGGTCGAGGACCAGCAGCAGGGTCATCGCTGGGCAGGATCCTTACCTCCGGGTGGACCCTGCCAGATGCCAGGCTGGGCTGTGTGTGTTTAGCCTATATGGACCTCCTGGCCCAACGGAGGCAGCAGGATAAAGTGCCCCTCATCCGGGGGCAGAACCTCCCAGGGAGGTGTCTCTATTTAGCCTCCTCATCCACCTCTGTGGGAAGAAACAGGCTGTGGGTATCCTGCACACGCCCCAAGGACCCCTTCGTCCCTCGCCACTCCCCGCTCTGCTCTAGACAAACCACACTGAAAACAGCGGGCCAGGACTCTCCAGTGCCGGGGACGATTTCTTAGCCCTGTTGAAATGCCTTTTTAAAAGTGTCTGCAGATGCTCCGTCCCCACCAGAAGGCCTGGGCTGGGACCAGAGGCCGATGGCTCTACCACGCCCTTTCCCAGTAGAGGGTGGGCCTGTGCTCCTGGGCCCTCAGGGGAAGGCGCAACAGCCACAGGGTGGGGTGGGGGAGACTTCATCAACACCCCCAGAGGCTCTCTCGAGGCAGAAAGTCCACTTCACCTGAGTCAGAATGTGTCCGGAGACCAAGACGTGCTGCCCCTCCCCACAGAACGAAAAGTATTTTAGGAATTAGAATGCAGTGCATCCAAATCACAGTCTATCCAAATCATGACACCGAAAAGGAAATGCAATATTCATATTCAGCTTGTCATCTTCATTAATTTGTCCCCATTATTTCAGGAGTTCTATAAAAGAACAGGGCAGTCATCAAGCAAAAAATGGGAGTGTAAATAAAGCACTTCAATTAATTCACTATGCACCCAGCAGGTGGGTGGGGGGAGCCTCTCTAGCAGATTGGTGGGGGGAGGGCTCTCCAGCAGAAGGACAAGGTAGCTGGAGGACATGGCCGGAAGGAGCTACGGAGGAACAGGGACTGAAGACGGTGACTTTCTGAGGTTATTTTGTGAGACTACCCATCTGAAATTCACATTCTCTTTTTCCGGGATTTTTGGTTAATAAATTTCAGTATGTAGAGCAATCTTAGAACAATAGAGAGGAAGGTTTCCCATACCATACATCCCCTGCCACCAGACACACACTGTCCATCCCCAACATCTCCTGCTGAGTGGTACATTTGTTAAAACTGATGACCCTGCCTTGATACATCACGACCACCAGGAGTCCACAAACCACATGAGGGTCCACTCCTGCTGCTGTAAGTTCTGCGAGTCTTGGCAAATGTGCAGTGACATGAATGCCCCGTTACAGTGTCATGACTCAGTACCTCACTTCGTCATCCTTCCCCCGACCCCTGGCAACCATGGTCTTTCCACTTCCTCCATACTCTCCGCTTTCCCAGAATGTCATAGTTAGAATCATATGGTCCACAGCCTTTTTAGATGGGCTTATTTTACTTAGTAGTATGCATGTGAGGTTCCTCTGTTTTTTCATGGCTTCATAGTTCATTTCTTTTTGGTACTAAATAATATTCCATTGTCTACATGTTGTTGTTGTTGTTGTTAGGTGCCGTCGAGTCGGTATCCGACTCATAGCGACCCTCATAGGGTTTTCAATGGCTGACTGTTTCTTGGGATTGCCTTGGGAGTGGATTGCTAGGCCCTTCTCCCATTTTTGCGGTGCTGGGAATTGAACTCGGGACCTCAGAGACTGCAGCACAGCTCTCTACCAACTGAGCTAAATCCCAGCCCTGTCTACATGTATTGTGGTTTATTTATCCATTCATCTACTGAAGGATACTTCGGTTGCTCCCAGGTTCTGGCAATTATAAATGAAGATGCATTAACATCCTTACTGGGCACTGGACAATAAGCATTGTTAAACTCAATATTAGTGCAGGGCGCAGTGGCTCATGCCTGTAATCCCAGCGGCTGGGGAGGCAGAGGTAGGAGGATCACAAGTTCGAGACCAGAGGCAGTCTGCATAACTTAGCAAGACCCTGTCTCAAAAAGTAAACAAATGGGCTGAGGGTACAGCTCAGTGGTCTGGCACTTGCAAACCATGCAGGCACAAGGCCCTGGGTTCAACCCCTAGTACCACAAGAAAAAAAAAATCAGTATTAGTGTTAATTACAATGACAAGAGTTTTTTTTTTTTTTTTTTTTATTCTTATTCTAAGTGCTCCTTATGTGGCTTATTTTCCTACATGGAAGCCCAGATATCAGGGGATAGGGAGACTGACCCCCTAACTGGCAGTTACTGGGCTCTCCCCTGTAGTTCTGGCTGCCTTGAGCTGACGGACTGTTGGCAAGCAGAGCCCCACTCACACCAGCACCAGCCATCATAAACATTCCACAGACATCTTGGGGAAGCTACACAACTAAAACTGTCTGCTCCAGGTCCCAGGGGTGTGGACCCAGCCACAATTATTTCAAGTAGCTTGCACTGAACTTTCCCTGAAGCCATTTCCATCCAGTCCAGAAGAAGAATACCTTTCCTGGTGACTTCAAGGAGGACTGTGGTGACTGGTGCAAAACAAGCAATGCTGTAATTGGTGTAAACACAAACCTTTATTTGCATGACAGGATCACTGTCCTTGATGCAAACACACCCTTTCTGACTACCTAAGAAGGCTGCTAGGTTCACCTCAGCAAGTGAGCTGGGACACACCCTCCTGTGCTTCCTCTCCTGGTGCTGCAACATTAGCCCCAATAAAAAGCTTCTCTCAAGTGGTTTTTCTGTCTACCTTTAATAGTACAGCTGAGCTGGAACAAAACGAAAGACAAAAAGACAGCAGTGAAAAGGTAGACTGGCAACGACAGCATGGAGGGCTGCTAAGCAGCAGAAGAACAGCTGGTCCTCAGAGCTGCGGCCAGCTGTCTTGAGGCAGCAGCAAGAAGCAGAATGCCACCTCACCCTCACCCC
Source organism: Pedetes capensis (assembly GCA_007922755.1). Taxonomy (NCBI): domain Eukaryota; kingdom Metazoa; phylum Chordata; class Mammalia; order Rodentia; family Pedetidae; genus Pedetes; species Pedetes capensis. The sequence continues at coordinate 71,647 of VMDO01007223.1, read as the reverse complement.
CACAGCAGCAGGAAGCAGAATGCCACCTCACCCCCACCCCCACAGCTCCAGTCACTGGCATCAGGCTGGGAGCTGCTCCAAGCCCAGCCTGCATGGAGGAACTGGGAGTCACGAGGCTGCTCCCAGCCATGTGAACTGGGGCACAGCCCCACCCCTGCAGCTCTGGTTGTTGCAGTGGAGCCAGGAGCTGCTCTGTAGGAGTTTGCACGGAGGAGGCACAAGGCTTGCCCAGGCAACAAGAAGCAGAGTGCAGCCCTGCCCCCCACAGCTCTGATGACACCAGCAGCAGAGCCAAGAACCAGGGGCTCTGACAGCGCCAGCAGGGGAAGGGTCATGAGAACTGCAGCCTTGAAGGCCACTAATTGTCGAACGGTAAATTGGCAAGGCACTGTCAGGCACAAAAGAGGCAGTGGTCAACAGCAGAGACAGCGGAGCATCAGAGGGCAGTGATAGCTTCTCCCAGAGGACAGCACCAGGGACAGTGGCCTCAAGACGAAGAGGCAGCAGAACAGCTCCAAAAGAGTGACCAGGAAAGGGAAAAGAGGGACATTGGGAGTAAAGAGAAGGTGAAACAGGGTAGAGCTGTGGCTGAAGAAGGACAGGGGCTGCAAAGAGCAGAAAAGAGAAACTGGTCACTAGCAGAGTTCCAGAGAGCTGTCAAGTCTTTAGGGCCAAGGGTCTCAGACATCCTGGGCCCAGAAGCTGTAACACTGGCCACTGTCAGGGCTGAGGATCCCAATAAATAGGTCCACCCAGCAGCTGCAAGGCCACTTGCTGTCGAAGGCTGAGGATTCCTGACTCCTCAACCTACACAAGAGCTATAACACTAGAGAGTGCCACTTGGCTGCCACTTAACCCACCCGTTGACAATGCTCACTGCTGTCAACTTCTGAGAGACATAAGAGCTGCCTGTGACCAGCATTTGAAGGACTTCTCCTTGCCTACCCACAATTTCTATCCAAGTAGAGCAAAAGGACCCCAGCCAGCTGATTGGTGACAATAAGTCAAGAGTATGATTAGTTTTGTAAGAAACCACCAAACTGTTTTCCAAAGTGGCTGAATCACTCTGCATTCCCACCAGCACTAAATGAGGGTCCCTCTTCCCCACATCCTTATCAGCATTCACTGCTATGAGCAGTTTATATTTTGGCCATGGTAGTAGGTGGGTGCTGTATTCTCATTGTTGTTTTAATCTTCATTGGTAGGGTGTCTGTTAATATGTTTGGCCCATTTTAATTGGTTGATTGTTTCCTTATTGTTGATTTTTAAAATTTCTTGGTATATGTTGTATATGTTCTTATCAGATATGTCTTTTATAAGCATTCTTTCCCAGTCTGTAGCAGGTTTGCTCATTTTCTTAGCATTGTCTTTCACAAAGCCAGAGTCTTCGATTTTAATGAAGTCTACCTCATCAATTCCTTCTTTCGTGGATTGTGACTTTAGTGTTGTGTCTACAAAGTTATTGCCACAGGTCCTCCAGGTTTTCTCCTACATTATCATGTAGGAGTTCTAAAGTTGTTTAAGTCTATAATCCATGTTAAGTTTTTATGAAGGACATAAGGTCTGCATCTAGTTTCATATTTTTTACACATGGATATCCAACTGTCCCAGTACCATTTGTTGAAAATACTGTCCTTCCTCTACCCAAGTGCTTCATCAAAGATCTATTTACTATATTTGTGTGCATCTACTTCTGGGCTCTCCATTCTATTATTTGTGTTCTTTTGCCAATACCACACTGTTATTTTACTGTAGCTTTATAGTAAGTCCTGAAGTTAAGTAGTGTCAACCCTCAACTTGTTCTTCCTCAGTAGTGTATCGGCTCTTATGTGTATTTTGCCTTTCCATATAAACATTAGAATCAATTTGTCAATACCCCATATAAAACAATAACTTGCCGGGATTTTGATTGGAATCCTACTGAACCTATGGACAAAGTTGCAAAGAACTATGTCTTGACAACACTGAGTCTTCCTCTCTATCAACATGGAATACGCCATCATGCATTTAGCTCTTATTGGACAGCATTCACCAATGTTTTCTAGCTTTTCTCAAATATTATACATACATCCTGTTAAATTTATGCCTAAAGATTTTATTATCTTTAATGATAATGTCAAGGGTCATGTGTTTTAAGTTTTAAAATCCAATTATTCCTTGCTAGGACATAAGAAAGACATTGATTTTGTTGTAGATTAACCTCTTGGAATTTTGCTATAATTGTTCATTAGTTAGACAACAGTTTAGGGGTTTTGTTTTGGTTTTTGGACAACTCTTTTGTATTTTCTACACAAATGATCATGTCATCTGTAATGAAGACAATTTTATTTCTTTTTTCCCCAATCTTTATATCCTTTATTTCCTTTTCTTGCCTTATTGCATTAGCTAGGACTTTCAGTATGACACTGAAAAGCTGTAGTGAGAGGGGACATCCCAGCTTTGCTCCTGATCAGTATGCTTGACAGCAGAGTCTCTCTTATATTTCCTTTCTAAAATTACTTGTTTTCATTAGTTCTTTTGAATGATGCTATCATTTCAGAAATGTCTACCTGCAATCTGTATACAATGTAGTGAACAGACATGACTGGGTTTTGTTTAGAGGAAATGGCAATATTTTATTGTAAAGTAATTAAAGCCTCCCACACTGGATTCTCCACAGGACAGGGCATCTAGTGCTATACTCTACCACAAAGGGTCCCACCACCAAGTTCAGGCCTCAACCCCACCCTCTAGACCTCAGTGCCTCCCACACTCTCTGCCCCACCCCACGGAATCTCAGGACATAGAGGTACTGCTCTGGGCCCCTCTGTCTAGACCCATCAGACACACCTCCCTGGCAGGAGCTCTGTCACTCCCGTGTTTTCTCAGCCTCCAGCCCCAATGCTGCACAGAGGATAAGACAGGGGAGTGGGGAACACCTTTCCCCAGGACCAGCCCAAGCTGCACTGAGCCCTGAAGCTCTAGCAGGGCCCAGCTGCTCCCCAGGCCCACAGTGTGTCCACCTCTGGCTGCCCCCACATCCTCTCTGGCCTCGGAGAGGCCTATGTCATCAGACCCCACGTCACAGAGGAGCTTAGGAGTGTTGGAATAACAGATACATCCACCTTACAACCATGGTCTTGGGAAGAGAAGGGAAGCAGATGCCTCCCCCCAAAGCCTACTTTTTCTTTTCCGGGAGACCCCTGCACACAAGATGGCAACGGGGTGATGTGGTGGTTACCACGCAGCAGCCTCAGGCGCGTGATAATTAGGCTGCAGCCTGAATGTCAGGAAGAAACAATCTGGTGCAAACTGAGGAGAAAAGCTACGCTAGATAAAGAAAGAGACGGCGCCCAGGTGTGTGAAGGGTGCAGAGAGCAGAGGAGACAAATCAGCACGTGGGGTTTGGGGCCAGCCAAAGGTGATGCGGGTCCTGAAGGAAAGGGCAGTAGGGAAAGACAGTAAAATCCCAATGAAGTATGGACTTTAGTAAGCCGGGTGCGGTGGCGCACGCCTGTAATCCCAGCCGCTCTGGAGGCAGAGGCAGGAGGCTGGCAAGTTTGAGACCAGAGGCAGTCTGCGTAACTTAGCGAGACCCTGTCTCAAAAAGTAAAAAAAAATGGGCTGAGGGTGCAGCTCAGTGGTCTGGCACTTGCAGAGCATGCAGGCGCAAGGCCCTGGGTCCAACCCCCAAGTACCACAAAAAAAAAAAAAGTATGAACTTTAGTTAAAAATATATCAATATTGCTTCATTTACTGTGACCTGTGTAACACAGAACATAAGACTAATGAGAAACTGCATGTGTGTATGTGGAAACCCTCTGTACTATCTTTGCAATAGTTCTGTAAGTCTAAGTTTATTCTAATATTTCAAATTTGTTTTTTAAACCACACCGGATGAGAACGAAAGCAGACCCAACATTGCAGATGAAAAGTCTAGTGCATTTGAACATTAGAAAAATGAACTATCCAAAATGAAGCACAGAGAGATGAAAAGACCAAAACAACTTTTTAACATACAGCAAACAATGCCCCGACAACTGGGTGACAAGTAGAGAGAAAAAATTCACAGAATCCCAACCATTATCTCATTAGCATGTTCAAACCACAACACATACTGGACCATAGAACTAAGTGGAAGACGCAAAATATGCGTCTAGAAGAAAATAGTTATGACCTGAGGCTGGCAATGATTTCTCAGATAGGAAGAAAGAGCAGAAACATAAAAGAAAAAAATCGACAGATCAGGCTCATAACAGAATCTTAAACTTACAATCTTCAAAAACTACTATTTAAGAAAAATAAAGGCAACCCAGAGACTGGAAAAAATTTACAAATTATGCATCTTATAAAGAAATTATAACTAGAACATAGGAAGCCTTTCATTAGCTCATAATAAGAAGATAAGAAAAAAATTTAATTGAGTAAATAACTTAAGCAGATTCCTGGTGAGAGAATGTCTGCGAATGTTTAATAAGCACATACAAAGGCACTCAAGATTATTTGTCATTAGAATAATGCAAGGGCTGGGATTTAGTTCAGTGGGTAGAGCGCTGCACTGCAGTCTCTGAGGTCCCGAGTTCAATTCTCAGCACCAGAAAAATGGGAGAAGGCCCTGGCAACCCACTCCCAAGGCAATCCCGAAACAGTCAGCCATTGAAAACCCTATGAGGGTCACTATGAGTTGGAGACCGACTCGATGGCACCTAACAACAACAACAACAACAAAGCTACAAGACACCTCTACACATCTACTAAAATGGTTAACGTTGAAAAGGCTCACAATACCAAGTTTTGGTTAAAACACAGAGCAGCTGGAATTTCATAGACCACTGAGGCATGCAAAATGACACAGCCATGTAGGAAAATCGTTTGGCAGTTTCTTATGATGTTAAACATATGTTTTCTATATGACTTAGCAATCCCCTTCCCTCTGCGCGTAGCCAACAGAAATGTTTTCCTCGGAACAGCCTTGTTTGTAATAGCCAAAACTTTGAACCCAACCAAATTCTCATCAACTGGTGAACAGCTAAGTACACACGGCATTTCCATACAACGGAAGACCACTTAGTACAAAGCGGGAGTGGGCTGCTGATGCGGGCTGAAGCACCACGAACCAAAGGCATTGTTGTTGTTGTTGTTGTTGTTGGTTGGTGCCGTCGAGTCGGTATCCAACTCATAGCGACCCTCGTAGGGTTTTCAATGGCTGTTTCAGGATTGCCTTGGGAGTGGATTGCCAGGTCCTTCTCCCATTTTTTGCGGTGCTGGGAATTGAACTCAGGACCTCAGAGACTGCAGCGCGGTGCTCTACCAACTGAGCTAAATCCCAGCCCCCAAAAGGCATTAAGTCAGGTGAACAAAGCCAAGTGCTGAAGACCACACACTGTGGAACTCCACTTATGAGAGAGTCTAGAGAAGCCAAGTTCCAGGGGCTGCTCAAAGCAGAAGGGCTCAAGGGGACGTTTCGGGTGACGGAACCAGCCTGCAGCTTGGCGGTGTACCCATCACTGGAACTCACTGAACCGCAGGCTTTAAACTGGAGGATTTTATTCACGTGAATTTGACCTTGGTGAGGGGGATGTGAAGACTTTTATCTTGCCAGTCTCATCTGACAGCTCTCTGAGGTCCTCCATTGCCCAAAAGACAAAGCTGCCGTCCTCCATGCGGTGGCCTCTGGTGCTCTCTGCATGCTCTCTCCTCTCTCCTCCCTCCCCAGGGACCTGCCCCACACTCCAGCCACGAGGAGCCCTCACAAGTTCTCATCCCCACAGTGTTTCCTACCCTGTGCCCTCTACCTACCACTTACTTCGCCTGGAGCATCTTCTTTTCATTCTTCCTCTACCAGCTGGTGTCTGCAGCCGTGGCACGCTGGCATCCGATCCCACGTGATCTCAGAAGCTAAGCAGGGTCGGCCTGGTTAGTCCTTGGATGGGAAACCACCTGGGAATACCAGGTGCTGCAGACCCAGGAGAAGGACCTGGCAACCCACTCTCAAAACAATCTGCCATTGAAAACCCTATGAAGAGCAGGTGGTGGTGGTGGTTGTTGTTGTTAGGTGCTGTCGAGTCGTGTCTGACCCATAGCAACCCTTATAGGATTTTCAATGGCTGGTTATTTTGGGATTGCCTTGGGAGTGGATTGCCAAGTCCTTCTCCCATTTTTGGCAGTGCCGGGAATTAAACCCAGGACCTCAGAGCTTGCAGAGCAGCACTCTACCAACTGAGCTAAATCCAAGCCCTGAATAGCAGGTAAGCACTGGCAACAGTGCCAGGCCTGGCAGTGTCAGAGAGTGTTTCATTCTGGTTTACGTAGGGTCACTGAGTCAGACTGACTCAGTGGCACCTAGCACAACAACAACTACCAACTGGTAAAGTTTCCTGTTAGTTAAAAGCCAGCCAGAAGTAATTTCAGAGACCACCAGGTTTATCCAAGGGATGAGACAAGGATGCTTGATGACTCCTGTCCCGGTCAACACAGTGTTGCCAGAGCCTCCGCCAAGGCAATGTGTTAATTTAAAATAAATGAAGTACACGGATTGTAAAAGATGAGGTAATTATTGGCAAATGCGTATAGCTCCATCCAAAAAAAAGATGAAAGAAAATTTACAATTAGAACTAATAAGAGAGTTCAACAGGGATACTGCTTACAAGCTCAACACAAAAAAACAAAGTTCTTATTACACACCAGCAATAGCTAATTAGAAAATGTGATTTATAAAAGATCTCATGCACAGTAACAAGAATAAAGGAAGGTAAAAGTTATCTAAGGCTAAGTCTAACACAGTATGCCCAAGACACTTGTGGGGAAAGTTACCAAACGTTATTCGAGGGCATTTTTAAAAGGGAGTGAGAAGACATGAGCGGTGACGGTGAATGGGGAGGTCTGATTCCATAAAGAGGCAGCCAATTCTCTGCAGCTTAATCTAGGAATTCAAGGCAACTCCAACGAAAATCTCAAAGAGATTGTTTTTATAAAGCTTGTAAAACAGATTCTAGAATTTATATGAACATGCTGCCCCATTAACATATAGAACTGGGGCTGGGGTTTGGCTCCATTGGCAGAGTGCCACTCTGTGCTCTCTGAGGCCCTGGGTTAGAGCTCCAGCACTGCAAAAATGGGAGAAGGACCTGGCAGCCCACTCTTGAAACGATCAGCCATTGAAAACCCTCCGTATAGCAGAGGAGCACTGACATAGTGCCAGGAGTGGCACAGTGTCAGAGAGTGTTTTGTTCTGTTGTATACAGGGTCACTGTGAGTCGGACCTGACTCTACAGCACCTAACGACAACAATAATATATCAGTTAAAATAAGTTTAATTTAAAAAATAATCTTCGTAAAAACCTATGAAGTTCCAGGAGGAGTTAAGGAGTCTGGAGATGAACAGAGAGGGCAGACTGTCCTCAGAGACTTGGGGCCACGGCACGGCAAGCGAGCTGGGTGTTGCGGCCCAGGCTGGACACTAGGTGAACAGCACAGAGGAGGAAGCCAGAAGCAGAGCCACGGACTGGCAGCCCACATATACACAGGACACTGTCGTGTGAAGGGGGAGCAAACCAGAGGAACAAGAACGGCTTCTCAGCGTCTCGTAAATGGTTCCAGGACTTTCAGCTTCCCACGCTGTGAAACACACAGGGTCCTCCCTTCCCAGCAAGAACTGCGAATTCCATATGCGTGGAAGGCCTTGCGGGGAAAAAATCAAATTATAAGAAAAGATGGGGAGGAATATTCTAATGAACCGCGGTGAGGAAAGGAGCAAAGCATCAGCCTGAAGGAAAAGAACCACAACCGAGACTCTATCAAAAATTATAATTTTGATACAATAAATGACACCATAAACAGAAGTAATCTGAGTATACGCTGGGGGAAATTTGTCCTTTGTGCAACCTATAATTTTCATCAAGGAAGTATGATTTTCCTACAAATCAAAAAGGAAAGACAGGCCCGGTGTGGTGGCGCACGCCTCTAATCCCAGCGGCTCGGGAGGCGGAGGCAGGAGGATCGCAAGTTGGAGACCAGAGGCAGTCTGCATAATTTAGCGAGACCCTGTCTCAAAAACTAAAAAATCTGGGCTGAGGGTGCAGCTCAGTGGTCCAGCACTTGCAGAGCATGCAAGCGAGAGGCCCTGGGTTCAACCCGCAATACTGCAAAAAAAAATAAAATAAAAAAATAAAGGAAAGACAAAGAGCAGAGGGATAAAAGGCACAGAGGCTCTGGAGAGGCTGAGCCCGGGAAAACAGCCTGGACACCCGGCCAACCACAGCAAGTGCCCATGGCGAGGGAGGCCAGCTGAGAGAGCAGGATGCCCGCCCCACCCAGCAGCGAGAGCTCGGGCCACGGTCGGCGCCCACTGGTGGATGTGGACTGTAAACGGGACACCATCCTGCTGGGCGTTCAGTGCTGCCATTGGTGCAGAGGCAAGAGGGAGCCTCAGAGTTCCCCATGACCAATCTTGAGGCCACACCCACCCCTTCACTGTCTTCTACTGGTTTGAAGCACCTTGCAAGCCCAGCCACAGTGAAGGGGCACTGAGGTAGGCATCACCTTTTGAAGGGATTAGTGTCCATGAGTTCTGGGCACCACGCAGTGGGCTGCCCTTCACCCCGAGGAGGAGGAGGACGACCCACAGAGCTCTAGGCAGAGGCCCCCAATCCAGCCAACCACAAATTCATGAAATAAGGACCCTGCTCTGAGTCCTCTTCTTTCCCTCGGGGGTGATTTCATTAGTTGATTTTAATCAGCTTGCTTGAAAGAAAAAAGATCCCGTTGCAAAATATTCTTGCAAAACGGGAGCAGTACAAGTTCTACGAAGTTAGAAATTAAATGACTGCTCTTTTTCCAGAGACATATGTTACGCTAGTACCTCATTAATCTCCCTTCTGCTCTCACACTGTAACAACCTGGCTACTAAATCTTTTAAGTCACCGAGTCATTCCTCTTTTATAATCTCTGCGAGTTCATCTTGCCGAAGGCACCCGGGCAAGGCTGGTCCCAGCTTTCCAACATGACAAAGGCAGGGTGCAGCTTGGGGAAGACATGTTCAATGAGTGTCAGGCTCAGGAGGCTGTGTCAGGGCCCAGCAGGAGGGTCTCAGATGGAAAAGGCCAGAGGTGAAATCCGAGGGACACGTGGGACACCTCGCAAACTCAAGGAGGAAGGAATGCAAGGAGAAAAGCCCGCAGAAGAGCCAGAAGAGTCGCTTTAATACAACCACTACTGCTTTTGTTTCGTGCTACAAAAGCAATAAATATTCACTGCATACAACACCACAGACTCAGAAAAGCCCAGACAAGAAAACAAAACCCTTCCCCAGAGGACTCTGTCAAGGGAAGGCTGGGTACCTTGCCGGGCCTCCAGTCTGTGGGGGCTCAATGGCCACGCGCCAATGCACCTGCACCTGCACCTGCACCTGCACCTGCACCTGCACCTGCACCTGCACCTGCCGGTCGCCCTCCGCGTCTGGCCAGACTCTCCCTGACTTCCTGCCTCCTTCCTTCGCCCTGTGGTTCCTGAGCCAAGGGCGAGCCAGCCTTCACTTAACCCTCCCCTGGGATGTCGGGAGAGCGCGGCCGGCCGCATGGGAAGCTGCTGAGTGTTGTACCCAGTGGCTCAACCCTAGAAAAGTACTCCAAGACACAAACACACGGATCGAGAGCAGAAAAGTTTATTTAGACCAGCCGGCAGCCTACTTTCAGTCCCAGAAGTGGACTTTCAGAAAGCAGCAGCCAACTCACACTGGTTAGGGGCTTTGTAGGGTAAGGGTGGAGAAACAGAATTACGAAAGCAGGAACTTTTTTTTTTACGGTAAAGGGGTGGGGGGTACAAAGTAAGTTTCCATTTTTCCAAAGCTCAGCCCATTACAGGAATTCTCGAATTTGACCTTTGACAAGATTATCTTGTGACACCACCTTTTTCTTAATCCAGCCCTAGGGCAGGCACAGCCATCTTGTGACACAGCTGCCCTTTTCAGCTTTTGTTGAGGGCTGGTTTTCAAGGAACCAGTGATTTTAAAGTGACCTTAGGCCTGATTTCACACTGCACACTGCTGAGTCAGAGGTGACTTCACACCTTGACTGTGGGGCTGAAAGCTTGGGTGTGACGTTCAAAATCTACATAAATCCATCAATGTCCCATAATATCACGTAACTCATCCTGTTGTTGGGCATTTGAATCGAGTTTAGTTTTTCTCTGTCACAAATATCTTCATTAACATCTTATGCAAAACTTACTCCTGGCCATGTCTGGAGGTGTACCTGCGTGTAGCCCCTGACCTGGACAAATGGCACCCCTGAGGACAATTCTGCAGCCTCCCCAGCCCCGTTTTGTCATTGTTGTCACCGTGGAAGGTGAAAAGAGGTGTCGCTTTCTTTCAGCTTCATTTGCTTGATTGCTAATGAAGTCAAACATTTTCTCATGAATGTGTATGTTTGCATCTCTCTGATGCGGGCTTCAGTGAAGCTGTGAGGACCCGGGGGAACTGGGCCCGCTGACCGCGGGTGAATCTCAACTTCCCTCTCCCGTATCACCCACACTCCTCCTCATTATCTGGGCCCCCATCATCCCAGACAGTAAAAGCAATGGCCTCGAAGGCCGCCGTCCACCAGAGGCTATGAGTTCTTCACACCGAGCAGCTGCCGCCAGGAGCCTCCACAGCCTGGCAGAGGCTGGAGAAGTCAGCACCAGGACAGGCGGCCCACCCAGGTGCCAGGCTGGGCTCCCACATCCATGGCCACCGTTGCCCATGGTGCTTCAAACTATTTTACCATTTATTAAGGGTAAAGGGCAACTTTCTAGCAAATTGTGCTGTCTAGTCTACTAAAACTTAATAAGGGAAGAATACAGGGTGCCCACGGAATGTGAAATTCAGCTGGACTTTGCAGGGCGTTGGTTCCACAGGTGATGACTCCTGAGGCTTGGCTTAGTCTATCACCAGTTACACAGGAAGCCAAATATTGAAGACTATTGATAGACACTCCAGTGTCTTGGCGCTAAATGAAAGTCAATGCAATTGCTCTGCAATCTTTATTTATATTCTAAACCTGCTTCAAATGGAAATGCGGATAATGAGCAGACGCTGATTAAACTGTCCATATGAATATTCATTGGATCACCTGGACTTTCATGTTAATTCTGTTCTTTCTTCTATGGCTGTGTCTGAATAGCAAAGCTTCTTTCCCTCTCCAAAGAAAGGAGTCCAGCACTGATTAGAAAATAAAGGGAGAAACTGAGTTTGAAATTCTGTCAAGAAAAAACAAAAAAGCTCTCGAGAACAATGTCACCAGTCTCAGGATCTAATTTGACCTTGAATTTGAATTCCACCTTCAAGATCTACCCTTAGTTTCATCCTACAGTACAGATTGTGTGGTCTGAGCGGATGCATAGTGAACGAGTGCTCTGGGAGCATAATATTTCCAGGGATTATCATATTAAACTGCAGTGCCTGAGTTCCCTTAGACCCTTGTTAAGCCAGCATCCACCTTTGACCAAGCACCTGAGGGGAAATCTTCCCTAAATACCAGGCGGAAATCCATATAATAAAGATAAATAAAAATCGACTAATGGATTTTGGTGGAGTCCACATGTCCGTACACCTGCTTGCTCTGGCCCAAGGCTGTGCTCTGGAAGCTTCTCCTCAGGCACTGGGGTGGGCACACTTCCCCTTGAGGCTGGGCAGGTAGCCCAGGGGTCCTTCAGGTTCTTCAGCCTCTGCCACTGACCCCTTGCTGCCTGCAGCCTCCTTTTGTTAGGTGAGTAGTTAAACATTAGCAGGCAGAGAGGAAGTGGGGATTTAACAATGTCTCCAGCCTTCAGGCGTGACCTGAGACAGGACCTCCTATGACCATGGAGGGAGAATCCTTAGATAAGGGTCAGGCCTTGTTCTAAAGGGCTTCACAACTAACTGAGACTACTGACTGCCTGGGTCCTCAGGTTGTAAACAAAGGCAGCCCATTCTAAGGTATCTGCACTTGAGCTCCCTCAGTGCAAACCACGTAAGATTCCCGAATAACAGGCGGTTGTCCCTCACCTGTCCGGGAAAGGCAGAGCGTGAGTTTCTCAGTCCAGCCTTCTGTCATACTGAGCAGGCCACAGCTTTACTCGGGTTTCAGGAAGACTAGAGAGGGGGCAAGGACCCCCGAGCCCCACCCTGCCCCCCAGGACACACCTCCTCTGTCCACCTCAGGTGTTTTTCCGTCTGTTGGAAGCTTGCTCACCCCTTCTCCTGGTCTCTCTGTCTTTTCATTTGCCAGGGGGAATATCTTACTCTTAGGTCATTTTACCCAAAGAACTCAGGTGGCCCAGGTTTTCTCCGGGTTTCCCCAAGCTTCTCCAGGTGCCTCAGGTTCCCTGGGAACACGCTCTGCCTGAGAAACCTTGCGAGGTCTTTCCCACCCCAGGACCTGGGTTCCAGCTTGGAGAGGGAGGAGAAGGAAGGCAGGACAGAAGGAGCTACAGGGGACAAAGATCCTCCACACCCACCTATCCTTTGGGGCCTGTTGCATGCCAAGGTCTGCACCTGACCTTAGGCTCTGGACAGCCCTGGCACCTGGCTCCGGGGACAGCTCACACACTCTGTTCTCAGCCTCCCCAGCTCTGGCCACTCCTTCATCTGGCCTCTGCTGACTTGGTTCAGTGCACGAATTTCTCTGTCCTCGTCCTGTGAGACATGGATGTCACAAACTCGTGGCCTTGCTCTGCTGCAAGAGAGCCACTGGAAAGGAAAGAGATTTGAAAGTTCAAAGCTATGGCATCGTAGGATAAATAATGAGGCTGTAGAGATCAGAAGCAAACACATGAGAGTTTATTCAAACCTATGTTTTGGCCCAGTGGAATCCCTTCCAAAGACTGATCCCTGAACAAAGGAAGTTTAGAGTTTTTATAAGTTTCTGAGGGGAGGGCTTACAAAAGCAAAAACGAGGCTAGAACTGGCCGGAAAAGGAAAAAGCAAAGCATGATGACAGAAGCAGAAAGGGGAAGGTAAGTTACTGAGTATCCTATACAGGGGAATGGGGGGGACTTGAGTTCTTCTAAAAGGTGGACAAAGAACTATTCATTCTGCAGTCCTCTTAGTTAAGAAGACAACATCACAAGGTCTCCTGCGTGAAATCATAATGGCTCACACAGACGTCCTTGATAGCAGTTTAGGAAGGCATCAGCTAAAACCTCAGGAAGACAGTTTGTTATCAGCAGAATTTACTGTATCACTTGTTGTTGTTGTTGTTGTTGTTGTTGTTGTTAGGTGCTGTTGAGTCCATGCACACAGAACAAAACACTCCCTGATTCTGTGCCAGGCACACAATCTTTTTTATGTTTAATCCCATTGTTGCAGACACTGTGTCAATCCATCTAGTTGAGGGTCTTCCTTTTTTTCATTGACCTGCCACTCTCCTAAACATGATGTCCTTTTCCAAGGATTCGTCTCTCCTGACTACATGTCCGAAATATGTCAGACACAGTCTAGCCATCCTCGCTTCCAAGGAGCACTCTGGCTGCACTTCTAGGACAGATCTATTGGTCTTTTGGCAGTCCATGGTATATTCAATATTTGTCCCCAGCACCATCATTGAAAAGCACCAATTCTTTTCCTGTCTCCCTTATTCAATGTCTAGATTTCACAACCATATGGTAAGACTGAAAATACCATGGCATGAGTCAGGCACACCTTCATCTTCAATGTGATATCTTTACTTTTCAGCACTTTAAACAGGTCTTTTGGAAAAGCTTTTCCCAAGGCAATGAGTCTTTTGATATCGGGACAGCTGCTTCCAAGAAAAGCAAAATCTTGGACAACCTCAATATTTTCTACATTTATCATGAATTTGCATACTGACCCAGTTGTAAGAACTTTTGATTTGCTGAAGTTGAAGTGCAGTCCATACTAAAGGCTACGTTCTTTGCCTTTCATCAGTAAATGTTTCAAATCCTCTTCACTTTCAGCAAGCAGAGTTGTATCATCTGCATAACCCAGGTTATAAATGAGTCTTTCTCCAATCAAGATACTACATTCTTCTTCATAAAGTCTATCTTCTCAATTATTTGCTCAGTATAGAGATTGAAGAGGTATGGTGAAAGGGCACAGCCCTGACATACACCTTTGTCAATTTTAAATCAGGCAGCGTTTCCTTGTTCAGTTTGAATGACTGCCCCCTGGTCCATGTACAGATTCCTCACGAGTACGATTAAGTGCTCTGGTATTCCCATTCTTTACAGTGTTATTCATAATCTATCACGATCCACACAGTCAAATGCCTTTACATAGTCCATAAAACATAGATAGACATTTTTCGGACATTCTCTGCTTTTAGCTAGTATCCTTCTCACATCATACATACATTTCATCAGCAATGATGTCGCTGGTTCCAGGCCCTCTTTTGAATCTGGCTTGATTTTCCAGCAGTTCCCTGTCTGTATCCTGCTGCAGTCACTTTTGGATTATCTTTAGCAAAATTTTACTTGCATATGATATTAATGATATTATTCAATATTTTCTACCTTTGGTTGAATCCCTTTTCTTGGGAATAGGCAGAAATATGGGTCTCTTCCAGTCAGTTGGCCAGGTAGCTGTTTTCCAAATCTCTTGGCATAAACAAGTGAGCACCTCTGGTGCTGCATCTGTTTGTTGAAACATCTCTATTGGTATCCCATCAGTTCCTGGAGCTTTGTGTTTGGCTAATTCCTTCAAGGCAGCTTCCACTTTGTCCTTCAGTACCATTGGTTCCTCATCACATGCAACCTCTTGAAATGGTTGGTCATCCACCAATTCTTTTTGGTATGATGACTCTGTGTATTCCTTCCATCTTCTTTTGATGTTTCCTGTGTCATTTAATATTTTCCCTGTAGGGTCCTTCACTACCTCCACTAGAGGCTTGAATTTTTTCTTCAATTCCTTTAGCTTAAGAAAAACAAAGTGTGTTCTTCCCTTTGGGTTTTCTATCTCCACCTCTTTGCACACATCATTATAATATTTGATTTGTCTTTTCAAGATGCCCTTCTAAATTATCTGTTTAGTCCTTTAACTTCATCATGTCTTCCTTTTACTTTAGCTGCTCATCATTCAAGGACAAGTTTCAGAGTCTCTTTTGACATGTACTTTGGTCTTTTTCTTTCCCTGACTTTTTAATAACCTTTTGCTTTCTTCATGAATAATGTCTTCGATGTCATGCCACAACTCATCTGATCTTTGAACATTAGCTTTTAATGCATCAAACCTGTTCTTGAGGTGGTCTCTGAACTCAGTTGGGGTACACTCCAGGTCATACTTTGGCTCTCATTTACTTGTTCTTATTTTCTTCAGTTTCAATTTGAACCTGTATATGAGCAGTTGATAGTCTGATCCACAATCAGCGCTGGTCTTGTTCTAACTTTTGATATTGAGGTTTTCCATCACCTCTTTCCACAAATGTAGTCGATTTGGTTCCTCTATGTTCCACCTGGTGACTTCCCTGTGTATAGTCGCCATTTATGTTGGTATTTACAATGAAAAGGTCATTGATTTGACAAAATTCTATCATGTAATCTCCAGCATCATTTCTGTCACCATGACCATTTTCTCCAACTACTGAGCCTTCTTATTTGTTTCCGAACTTTTGCATTCCAGTCGCCAGGACTTATCAGTGTATCTCAATTACATGTTCGATCTATTTCAGATTGCAGGAGCTGGTGAAAATCTTCCCTGTCTTCATTTGCAGCCTTAGTGGTAGGTGCGTAAACTTGAATACTAGTCATATTAACTGGCCTTCCTTGTAAGCATATGGGTATTATTCTATCACTAACAGTATTGTACTTCAGGACAGATCTTAAGATGTCCTTTCTGATGATGAATGCAACCCCATTTCTCTTTAATCTCTCATTCTCAGCACAGAAACCATATGATCATCTGATTCAGAATGGTCTGTGCCAGTCCATTTTAGCTCACTGATCCCTAGAATATCCATGTTTCTACATTCTACTTCCCTTTTGATGATTTCTCATTTTCCTAGATTCATATTACATACATTCCACATTCAAATTATTAATGGATGTTTACAGTTGTTCCTTCTCATTTCGAGTTGTGCCACATCAGCAAATGGAGGTCCCTTGGGCTTTACTCCATCCTCGTCATCTAGGTCAACTCTACTCTGAGACTAGGCAACTCTTCCTCAGTTGTCCTTTGAGTACCTTCCAACTCTTTCCAGAAAA
The DNA here is from genome assembly GCA_007922755.1 of Pedetes capensis. Taxonomy (NCBI): domain Eukaryota; kingdom Metazoa; phylum Chordata; class Mammalia; order Rodentia; family Pedetidae; genus Pedetes; species Pedetes capensis. The sequence goes on along the minus strand of VMDO01007223.1, from coordinate 55,495 downwards.
TGATTCCGCCAGGTTGGTACAGTGCCAGAAAAATGTCTCTTGTAAGAAACCAGAATGATTTAGACACACATTATTTGCCATAAGTTAAGCAACTTTAGCTGAACAAGCAGTGCTTTAATAAGGAGCTACTGGTTCTCACTGGGAGAGGAGTTCTTTCTTTGGGAGCCTGCTTCAATGGGGTCAATGAAATCTGCGTGAGATTTTATTCATCGTGTCCACGGTCTGGTCTTATGGGAACTTTCCTTCTCTCCTTGGTGACTGTTCACACATGTCCTGGTTACTTGGGCACATCCAGAACAGGGCAGAAGACACGAGTTGCCGTCTTGTACACTTTCTCTGCATGGAACCTAATTTTTCATTATCCTACCAAAATAGAGCGAGATCTTTGGAAAAGGCACATGTAATTAAAATAGGACAGTCAAAGTATAATATCTGAATAGGAACTGGCCAAGAAAGTGGGTTTCTACCTAGAGTGTTGGGAAGAAGTGTAGGTGCAACGTCCAGGTTCAGGGAGGATGGAAGATGTGTGCCACTGGGAGGTGCTGCCCTCTTCTCTGGCACTGGACCAGGCTCCCCCTGCTCCATTTTAGCTGGACTTTATTTTAACAACTTGATTACATCTGCACAGACCCTACTTCCAAATAAGGCCGCATGCACAGGTGCCAGGGCCTGGGGCTGAGGCACATCTGGGGGAAACAACTCAGTCTCCAAAAGGGAGATGCCACTGCTCTTCATCCCCCAGGTCCAAAAGACTCAGGCACCCTTCGCTGGCCTCTGAAGGCTGAGCTGGGCAGAAAAGGCTCTTCCTGTGAGAAGCAAAACCTCAGACCACCCATCGCAGCTGGCCTTTCGCGTCCACTCCCACCTCACGGCTGTGCTGTTCTGTTCCTCTTCTCCCACCTACTGGGCTGCCACCCCTCCCTGCTGGAAAACACTCTGGAGGGAGGGAGGGAAGGCCCCTCTGCCAATCGCCTGCCCTTCCCGGCACACAACAGCACCCAGGGTATTTGCTAAAGGATTTGCCAAAGTCTCTGTGCCCCTGGCCACACAGAGCATCTGGGAGGAGACAGTGTCCTGACAAAGGGACAAAGCATTGTCTGTGGGATGAGACGGGGCATCTGTGTTTCCATGGGACCCAGGATCCAGGCCAGCACCCCGGCTGAGTCCATCACCTTGGGGAGTGGGCTCGGCTGAGACAGACCCGCCCGTCCAGGCCACGGCCCGTCTCCTCAAGCTAAGCGCTGTGGCCATGCACTGCGATGAGCCCCTGGCCCCTGGGAGGAGGAGGCTGAGGAAATGCCCAAGGCCAAGAGACAAATGCAGCTGGTCCTCGGGGGTCCCCAGCACCTGAGGTGGGTGAGGAAAAGCGGAATCCTGCTCCTCGAGCGCCGGTTCTGGAGGCCGCACAGCCTCCATGCTCCCCGGGGAGGCGAAGGCCCCAGCTCTGCGCTGCTCAGAGGGAGCCTCGGCCACTCGCAGCCTGTGCTCACTGGTCTCAGCCTGCCTAGATCTCACTAGTTCATGAACAAGGACTCCATCCTTCTCAGCCTGTGAGGGCGGAGCAAATGCAACCCAGTGTCTTGCAGCCCAGCTGACCCCAAACTCTCCCAAAGTGGCTGCTTGGAAACCCCAAGGTGGCCAAAGGCAGTTCCTGTCTGTCCCCGCAATGCCTGCAGACAGGGCCCCTGTCTCCCTGACTCTGTGGGGTCAGGATCCCACCCTCCATAAAGCCAGCGAGCAAACCTAGATGGATCCCACATGGCCCAACCCCCTCCTGCTTTCTGTCAAGTTTTCCCTTCTCAGAACCCATGGGGCCCAGCTCGCCCCTCCTGCTCCCCCATTCTCCCTTTATGAGGCCCAGGGGCCTCCAAGTTCCAGTTGCGCTCAGCGCACCCTGGGCTCTCTTCCCTGCTGTGGTGATTATCAGGATTAAACCCCACCCGCCACTCCCCAGCATCTGGCCTTGTTTGTTTGACAGCAGCCCTTGTTTTATAATTACGCAACACCTCGCAGAGTGCCAGCAAAAGACAGCGGGCTCCACCATCAAAGGGCACTCGGACTGGCAGAGGGCAGGGCTTCCTGTGTCACTCTCAGAATGAGCACTAACTAGCTGGACTTCCTCTGCTCTCCAGGAAATCTGCACATCAAAGGGACTCACAGAAGAGCCTCTCAGCGGAGGTCCCCACGTGGGCCCAGCACCCCACAAGGGCCACCCACCCTGTCTGGAGGGAGGAGCTGCCTTCCAGGAGGTGACACAGGGCATTCAGACCGAATGGGACGAGGGTCAGCCTGGCTCGTGTCCAATGGGGAGAACACCAGGGACCAGAGTGCCACAGGGCATCCTGACCGGGACAGCAGAGCCAGGCCACAGTGGGCTCGCCCGCCCCCTACTGCCGGTGATGGGGAACTGCAGGTAGTGTCACGAACCAAGGAGGCTGGCACAGGAGTAGCAGAGCCACTGTACCCATCCACCCGGCAGGGCATCACTGGGGGTGGTGCAGGGCTCAGGGCTTCTGGTCACTGGGCCACAAACTGCTTGCTCAGTGCTGTCACAGGCCCCCATCTGCTGGCCCAGGAGAATCCTGAGTGGAGACCCCCAGCTCTACGGGGACCTCGTGAGCTCTGAGGGAACTCCAGGGATTTACAGGCAACCCCAGCCAGGGTTCTGCCAGCTGAGCTGCGTGGCAGGTGCACAGAGCAGGGCTCCCCATGCAACACTGCCCTGCATCTGTGGTGTGTGCCTATTACAGCTGAATTCCCCAAAGCACACTCATGGCAGGATGTGAGTGTCAGTGGCTCCTAGGGGCAGATGGAGGAGGTCAGAGCCAGGGTGGCCAGGTGTCCGGGCAGAGGGAGAAGCAGCCCAATTCCACAGGGCTCAGGAGACCCTGCGTGGTCGCCCAGGTGCCCTCTAGACGGTGGTAGCCACCCTCCTCCCCACTGTGTGGCATGCTCTGCCAGCACGGCAGACCAGGCCAACTGCAGGAGGCCCAACCCTGCTGGTCCCTTCCTGTCCCCAGGCTGCCTGGTCATTGAACCCCACCTCAAGGTCAGCCATCTGCTCCCAAGATTCCAAGGAAGGGCTCTGGGGCCATCCTCACCCCCTCTCCGTCAGCAGACTCACCTGACTCCTGTTCTGTGACCCCACTTGGCAAGGCAGGGGGACCTGCCAGACCAGGCCCAGGTTAGTGGAGAGGGGACTTCAGCTCACAGCACAGAAGGGGGATTCTGAGGCCAGCAGTCACCCTCCGGGATGGAGGGGCGGGAAGGTGGGTTACCGTGGGCTACAGAGGTGGGGTGACTGGGGACCCCACTTCCCCGGCCCAGCCTAGACACCAGTGGCTTCCAGGGACTGGAGAAGGCTCAAGGGAGGGGCTTTTCAGCAAGGATGTATGACCCACACCACCTGTGGGACCCTGAGTCACAGGTCCGTCTGCACCTGTAAACCACTGCCTCTTGCCACGTTAGGTCACTGCATGCCTGTGTCAGCTCCTACTGTCCCTCCAGGGCACCATGCTCCAGGGGTGCGGCCACTCCGAGAGGACAGGGTGAGGCCAGGGCTGCCTGTAGCTTTGGGGACCAGGGCCGCTGCTCTCATATCCACCTGGTCCTGTGGGGCCAGGGCTCCTGGGCACCTCCATGTGTACAGCACAGTCCACACTACATGTGTGCTGTCCCTCCTGGTTTAGGGGACCGGACGGCCCTTGTTTCCAGTCTTACTGCCATTCGCCCTCTTCCGGCTGTCCGACAAGCTGTGTTAGAGGCTGCGCCAGGCTACACCCTGGTCTTCATGGCGAAGCCTCACGGAGCCAGGTGTGGCTGCTGGCACATCAGCAAGGGGCTGCCTTTCCATAGGGGTCACCTGCAAAGTGCCTCAGACCAGCAGCAGGACTGTGGGCTGCTGAGCCTGGCTCTCCAGGAATCTATCGGTGCCTCAGAACAAGACAGGACACAGTGAGTGACGTGTGCCCCACAGTTGGCTGAGACGGGGGGCTCTTCAGAAGCCACTCCCCAACACATAGAACTCCTACGGAGTTTGCAGGGACCCCAGTGATTTGTTCTAACACGAGAGCTGACAAGCAGCTCCTAGAACATGCCAGCACCATGCCGGCTAGACAGACCCTCAGGTTAAGCCTCATCTCCTACAGAGGTGACCACTCAGCCAATCAGATGTGTCCTGGTGGGGGAGAGGTGATTGAAAGGAGGCCCAGCATTGATGACAACACCCCAAGGCACAGCTGATGGGAGATCCCTGCAGTTATACCATAGCTGTCACTTCTGCATGGGTTTGTTTGGTTTTCATTTTGAAATGCAATCTTAATTATGAATAATTATTTTCAACTTAGTCAAGATCCATAAAATAATCATTCTCAGCTTCAAGAAGACCCACATAGGCAACAAATTTAATTTATTAAAATTTTAGATAGAGCCAGGCGTGGTGGCGCATGCCTGTAATCCCACCGGCTCCAGAGGCAGAGGCAGGAGGATCACAAGTTCGAGACCAGAGGCAGTCTGTGTAACTTAGCGAGACCCTGTCTTAAAAAGTAAAAAAATGGGCTGGGGGTGCAGCTCAGGGGTCCAGCCCTTGCAGAGCATGCAAGCATGAGGCCCTGGGTTCAACCCCCAGTACTGAAAAAAAATTTTTAGATAAAATGATTGCTGCAGGTTAAATGTCCAATAGTTTGAAAAGGCAGCCCTGCTACCTTCAAGGTCCCCGTGGACCCCCTCCGCAGACCTGAGGGCTCTCTGGGCAGCACAGCCCACTCTGCCCCACAGATATCAGACAGTAGGAGTGGGTGGATAAATACCGGTCCCTCACTCCTCGGGGTGGGGAGGACACTGTGGTGCCCCACAGCCCAGAATTCCCCAGCAGGACTGAGTCTGTGCAGGTGCTAGGAGCCTACTGCACCCTGCTCCTTGCAGACTGCACCCCTGTCTCCCCAACCCTAGCTCCTTGCAGACTGCACCCCTCCCCCCGGGCTCCTTGAAGACTGCTAACTCTACCTTGTTGTTGTTGTTAGGTACCATTGCATCGGTATCTGACTCATAGCGACCCTATGTACAACAGGCAAAACATTTTGTCAGTGCATCTCTGCTGTTCATAGGTTTTTTGATGGTGGATTGGTTTTTGGGAGTGGGTTGCTGGGTCCGTCTCCCAAGCCTACAATATCTGGTGTTCCCAGGGGGTCTCCCATCCAAGTACTAACCAGGACAGGCCCTGCTTAGCTTCCAAGATCTGACGGGATCGGATGCCACAGTGCTATGGGTACAGGCAACTCTACCTTAGCCCCTCTTTTCTGCTCCCAAGGAATCCCACCTCTACCCCAGGCCAGGTGCAATGCACAGCACATTTGAGAGAGTTGCAGCATGGGGTAGTGGTGGTTAAGACCCAAGAGCAGACACACAGGTGTTGCCATGGGCCTCAGTCCCTGGCAGCTCACAGAGCAGACTGTTCTGTGGCCATTTTTAGCTTTCAGTATAAATACCTGGAAGAAAGCTCTTTCTGGAGATCACTGCTGTGTTTACAGCACAAACACCAAAGAGGCCTCTACCCTCTGCTTCTAACACACCTGCTGCTTTTGAAGTGGGCCCGAAAAGCCCCTCCTTTAATGTTCCTTTCCCTTTAATTGCTTAACTGATGGTATCTAGTTTTGTAAGTAAGTCACAGATCTTGTAATTGCCCGATTATGATACTGATTCTTACACCTCGTGAGCTCATATAACTCCTCATCAATGAAGTGGTAATTGTTAATAACCCAGGAATTCATGTTTTGCATAGCTTCTATTTTCTGTAAGTTAAAATTTCTTTCAGCTGGTTTCACAACTGTAACCATTAAGCTTCTGTCCCCCTCCCCACACCATCTGTAAAAGCCTCCCTTTTGTTGTCATACCTGCAAGACTGGTCATTGCAACGCGCCTCTCCCACAAAACCATGGCAGCTAGATTGCCGGATTATCAGGTGCAGTTCCTGCTTATATGTGCTATTTTCCCCAAAGAAAATGAGAAGTCCTTCTTTGTCTGTTTTCAAGTCCTTTTGCCCCTGTGAAACCTCCTTGTAATTCAGGTTACTAATCAATGCTATCTGCTGCCTTTAATCTGCTTGGCTATGTTTTCACACCCTTGCAGAGGGACTGCCCCTCTGCTGAACTCCTTAAAGGACACACCCCGCCATTGTCCCTTTGCTCAGCTCTCCAGAGATTTCTCCAGCTGGATCATTGCTAGCAATTAATAAATCCTCCTGCAGATTAATAATTGTCCTGAGGTCTCCTCTTTCTTGTGATTCCCACTCTCCTTTCTTCAAATAAATGGCATAAAGTGAGCTTTGCTGCTTCTTCATGGACAGAGAAGGTCCTGTAACCGATTGCGTTGCCCTTGTCACTTGGGTCTCCAAAAGACTCACTTTCACAAACTGGAAAGAACCCTTACATTCTACATACCTACACTTACTTTCTCTAAGATGGCAACTGTTTATTCCATTTTATTTCCCTATCCCTTATTTCTTTTGTTATCATTATACTTTTCCATTTCTGTGCGTTATTTTAAGACATCTCAACTACTTAGAAAATTAGAAGAGTTTACCTATTACACACCTAGACTCTGGATCTTGAGACCCTCATGCACATGGACACCAGGTGGATGTCCACAGAGGCTACAGACTGAAAAAAGCCACCAACACTGCAGGCAGCTGGAGCATCCCCCATGGCCCAGTCATTTTTATGGGACAAGTGAAGCCCGACATGCTCTCCCCCACAGATCAATCTCCAAAACACAATGCCAGCAAACGCAGAAAACCACAGATGAGCACACAGGCATTTCACTTATGCAAGGCCAGCAACAAACAGAACAGAGCCCTTCCTTCTTTAGAAGCACGTGCATGCAATGAAGCAACCAGGAAAGCAAGGAGCGGTTGTCAGAAAACTTGGGGTCATTACTTAGGGGTGAGTGGAGGAGAAGAAGGGAGCGTGGTGGGGTGGGGGTCCCACCAGGGTCCTTACCCTGGCATTTTCTCATTCCCCAGCTACATGGCTACATGAGTATTCATTTCATTATTTTTCTTCAGCTGAATTTGCACATTTTTGCATTTGCTCTCTCTCTGTTTGATGTATTTTATAATTTATTTTTATAGGAAACGTGGTAACTTAATTTTCTAACTGAATTTTAGAAGAGATGAGTGTGAAGGAGAGCCCCAGGCATCAACAGGATTCGTCAGCTAGATTTGAGAGGGGCCAAGGAAGAGGATTAGGGGGTGAGGATGGCAAGAGGGAGTGGTCAGGTCCCCCAAGGGACCAGAGGCATCAGGAGGTGGATGGCTGGGGCCACCTTGGCAGCAGCCTGGTGACATTAAAAGAGCGGGTAGGGTCCCAGGAGAAGGAGTAGGGCAGAGGTGGTCCACACAGGGTGCCATCTGAGGAGACAGAGGAGTGATTCTGACCCCTGGAGGGGGAAGGAAGCCCTGAGGGTGGGTGGCCATGGTAGAAGCTGGCTGTAGCGGGAGAGCCAGCTCTGCTCCCTAAGCCAGCACTGCAGGCAGCGCCTGGCCTTGAACTCCCATTTCTCATCATAGATGAGGGTGCAGCACCCCTAAGGTTGGAGCAGTAGTAGGGTCGTGGGATCCATGCGCCCTAACACAGGTCCTAGAGCACAGTGTGGTGGGCCGGCACCCGCCCCTGCCGCCTAGGCTGTCCCAGGGGCTTGCTGGTTCCGGGAGGACTCTGTGGCAGCATCAGGGCAGGATGGACGTCCAGAGAAACTCAGAGCCACAAAGGGAGAAGAGGAGGCATAACAGGGGCTCAAACAGCAGCCCGCACCTCAGGGTGCTCCAGGGGTGACAGGGCCAGAATTGTCTCCACTGGGCCTCACAAGCGTCCTGTCTTCCACAGTGCTCCCTGCAGCCAAGCTAGCCCCAAATGGTCATCCTATGGGGACCCCCCACCCCCTCAGGAGCTGGGGAGGAGCCACAGACACAGAACACGATGCGAGTCCTGATCAAGGGGACCCGATGCTGAGGGTTGAGGGGAAGCACCACAGAGTCCCAGGATGGGGACAGCCCCAGGGGGAAAGGGCGTGGCTGGACCAGGAACGCTCTGAAACACAGCACAGAGGGAGGGCCGCACTGCAGACACAGGCATCTCCAGACCCACAGGCATAAACAGGCGGTGCAAATCAATAAGACGGATGGATGATGTGGCTAGGGACCCTCCAAAGCTTAAGACAGCCAGGAGAGTGACTCACATCAGCCACAGCTGAACAGTGCCCATCGGAGCAGGCATCACATACTAGGATCCATGGAGGCCTGGCTCCTGGCTGTGTCCCGGGCTCAGGAAACAGAGCTCATGAAGCCACCATGGCTCCAGACTGCACCGTCGCCAGAATCACTCTTTCTCTCTCTCTCTTTCCCTCTCTCTTCCTCCTCTTCCTCCTCCTCCTCCATTGTTTTGTTTTGTTTTTTGCTATATTGGGATGTTGAACCCAGGGCCTCGCACTTGCATGCTCTGCAAGTGCTGGGCCACTGAGCTGCGCCCCCAGCCCATTCTTTTTACTTTTTGAGACAGAGTCTCACTAAATTATGCAGACTGCCTCTGGTCTCAAACTTGCCATCCTCCTGCCTCCGCCTCCCAAGCCACTGGGATTACAGGTGTGCGCCACTTCGCCTGGCTCTCCTCCATTTTTTAATAAAGGGCTTCTTCACAGATTGGCTCCTTCCAACAAGCGCCTCATAAATCATGCTGGTGCCTGGGCGCCTCTCCCCCCGCGGCCCTGGTGCACTGTGCAGGTCTGTAGAGAGGAATGGAGGGTGTGGGCGCGAGTGACTACTGAGCTGCAGCACCTGATGCCCCCAGGCTTTGCTGACCCTTAAAAGCGAGGCCCCCACCGTGCACATCTTCACTGGATGACCCTCAGGACACAGTCCACCATGTAGTGACCCAGAGATGGAGGGGCTCCGAGAGAACGTGGGCCCTGGGGAGGTGCGCCAGAGCCTGCGTGTGCCAGGCTGCAGGGGGCGCCAGTGTGCCTCCGCGGCCCTCACCTTCATGAGTGTGCGTGTGCGTGTGCGTGTGCCCGTGTGCCTCTGTGAGCGGGGTCATCTGCGTGAGCATACACACTCCTTTGCGTGTGCTCGTGAGTGTGTTCACGGGCGTGAGCGTGTGCACACGAGTGCCTGTGTGGCAGGCAGGCAGCGCGGGAGGGGAGAGGGAGCTGTGGATTGTGCCTGTGGCCGCGTGGGTTTTCAAGCTGCTTCTGCTTCTCCACAAAATCTCTTCTGATTGCGGTTGAACCCAGCAAATGAAAAGGTGTTTTCTGTCACAAGAGGAGCAGCTTTTCCACTTAGGGTTCCAGCGGGAAAAGGCCCAGGCCCCCCAACTTATCGGCTGCACAGCTGGCCACGCCCTGGTCCCGTTCCCGACTCCCGGGGCATCTCAGAAGGCCTCCCCAGCCACGCGGTCTGCCTGGAGGGTGAGGAGGGTTGGGAGGGTGCGCCAGGCCTGCTCTGCCCCCTCCCTGAAGGGCTCAGGCCAGGTGAACTGGCTGCAGGGAGCAATGGTTAACAAAGAGGGGAGACAGGAGGACAAGCTAGGGAAAAGGGGGACACGGGCCTCGGGGTCAGATGACGGACGGGGCCTCAGGGGCTTTGACCCCAGGGGCAGCGTGCTCGGCCTGCCAGCCTCACGCTGTCTAAGGGAGAATGAAGAGGCCTGGGTCCCACGGCTCCCCTGGGGGCTGGCGGGCTTCACTCTGCTCTCCACTCGCTTCCCACCCAGCCACTCCTCTTGGCCCCATGGAATCTGTGGCCGGGTGGGAGAGACGGCCACCAAAGGCAGCAGTCGCTGATTGGAAAGAAACCAGCAGGTGCTGGGTCCAGAATGACGGGGGCAATGGCGTCAGGCAGCCCGCCCAGAGGAGGCCTCTGGGAAGCGTTGAGTGGGGCACAGAGGAAGTGAAGGGCCAGGCCAGAGCCAGTGCGTGGGGGCCAGCACACCAGGGAGCACAAACAGCACGTGCAAAGCCCAGGAGGCAGAGAACGTGGTGCAAAGGGCCACGCCAGAGGCACGGACAAGCCGGGGGAAACGTGGCCTACACACTGCGGTCCCTGTCTGGATCCGGGTGTGGGGAGGCGGAGGGTGGGAAGGGGGCCCTGAGGGTGCAGGGGGCTCTGTGAGAACATTCCACACAATCTTGGCCACAGGAGCAAGGCTGCGGTGCCCCTCCTCACACACCCACGGCCCAAAGGGCTGCGACGTCCCCATGTTCCCTCCCCATGAAAGCCCACGGACTTCCACCTGAACAACTTGGCAGGTCAGAGGCAAAGAGGAGCCAGGGCCGCCCCCATGGGCTGTATTTTGACCAACACACATACGGTAGACAGCGCCACCGTCTGGTCCTTTAGCAGCCAGACAGGACCCTGGGACCCCAGAGGTCAGAGCTGGCTCATCTTCCCTCCCACCAGGCTGTCAGAAGCCCCTTCCCTCAGAAGAACCTCGGAGTCCCAGCAGCAAGCCATGGAACCCTGAGGCCCCTCTGCCCGACAGCGTGTCCACTCAGCGGGTCTCTGCCGGTAGGTCTGTGTTACCACACCAGGGGCTCACGTCGGAGCTGCTGAGTGCGCAAGTTCACGTGGGGGTCAGGGAGGAAAAGGACAGAGTGGTTGCGCCCTCGCACCCCCCACCCCGCCCTGTCTAGCTTGCCAGGACTGCCTGCCTGGTGAGCAGCCCATTCGTGTTTCCCAGAGAAGGACTCGAAGACAAAGAACGCTACCACTCGGGGAGGAGGCCAGGGAGGGCCGCTAGGGTGTGGCAATGGCACTCTGTATGGCCTGACGGTGGAGGTGGTGATGAGAATCTGCACTGTGAAAGACTCGCACAGAACTGGGCACACACGTGGGTGAGTGCGACCCAACAGTCCAGAGAGACCCAACAGAGCACCGCACTTTTCCAAGGCCAGTTCCAGGCTGGGCTGCCTTGCCACTGCCACGCTGGAGGAAAACACAGGGGACCGGAGAGGCCTAGCGGGTTCTCCAGGCCATTTCTGATGATTGCACCTAAATCCACAATTTAGTCTGAGCAAAAAAAAAATTGTGTGTGTGTGTGTGTGTGTGTGTGTGTGTGTGTGTGTGTGCGCGCGCGTGCGGTACTGGAGGTTGAACCCAGGGCCTCACGCCTGCATGCTTTGCAAGTGCTGGGCCACCAAGCTGCGCCCCCAGCCCACTTTTTTTTACTTTTTGAGATAGGGTCTCACTAAGTTACGCAGACTGCCTCTGGTGTCGAACTTTGTGATCCTCCTGCCTCCGCCTCCCAAGCGGCTGGGATTACAGGCGTGCGCCACCACACCCAGCACTGCAAAAAACTTTTTAAAGAAACCCCATGTCCCAAAGATTCCAGTAAGTGTGTTCATAATTATAAATTTGTAAAAGGAGACATGGCTGGATGGGTGTCCCCTGGAGGCTGAGTGGGCTTGCTCCCTGGATCGATTCCCACATGGCTGCCTCAAAACTGGTCATCGCTGCTGGGTTGGGAGGCCTGGTCTGTGGTCCACAGAATTAGGGCACCTTAGAGGTGTCCACATCCTAATCCCAGAGCCCACAGATATGCTTTTATCGGCAAAAGGGATGCCGCAGATCTGATTAAATGAAGGGTTTTGAAATGACAAAGTGCCCTGGGTCAGCTGTGTGGTGCGTCGTCACCATGGAATCCTCTTAAGAGGAGCGCAGGAAAGTCAGGGTAAGGAGAGGGTCAAAGCTGCTCTACCGCTGGCCGCCAGCGGGAGGAAGAGGACAGAGACCAATGCTCCCACAGCCCTGCAGAGAAGCGGAGTCCAGCCCAGCGAGACCCTTTCAGACGCGTCACCCCCAGAGCATCGGAGGACAATTCTGTGCCATTTTAAGCCACTGAGTGTGTGGTAATTTGTTACTGCACTGAGCATCAGCTAGTACGCTACTTTCCCCTCATCATTTATAGGTTTCTTTTTTCTGGCATCTTTAAGTGGTCTGTGTCAGCCATCAGAACATTGGAAACGACCTGAGGCTTCCCCGGGCAAAACTATGTCACTGTTCGTCTACAAGGCTGATCCATATTCTGAGGAAGTAGATTCATCTTTGTAAATTTCACAGTGACAGGCAGGTCTCCATGATGAAAGTCATTTAAATTAAATTATCTATGTAGACATACGAAACCAAATGGAATTTCATGAAAGCAATGTTAGGAGCTAACAAAGGGGACAGCGAGAGGCATTTTGAGCGAGGCAGGCAGAGGGCTCTGTGAGCAAGGCGACAGGACAGCAGGCTGGACGGAGCACCCCCCGAAGCACCCCCAGTCCTCCACAGACGCACTCAGCCGAGCTAGAGGGCTCTCCCCGCTGAGGTGAACACAGCCATCTCAGCTGCTCAAAACTCCAGCAAGAGTGGGTTTTTCTGACCTGTGTCCGCTTGGATAAATGCAAGAGGTTGGCAGCGCCTAAGGCTGTCCAATATGGACAGTGCCCGTAACAGACCCACGGGTGTTCTCAGCCAGTCCCAGTGCCCCTTTGGTGGCTGAAAGTCAGGATGCACAAGCAAGGTTTCCCACGAAGGGTCTTCCAGGTCCCCTCTTCACCAGACCCTCAGGTCCTGTGCATCCGAGGAGAGACTCAGAGGGCCGCTGAGCTCTGATGGGCCACTGGAGAGTGCATGGGATACACAAGGCCACCCGACTGCCCCTCACCTCCAGCTCCAGTGTCCCCTCTCTGGGCTGTGGAGGGGCTGCAGAAGTTGAGAAGGAAATGACCAGGGTCCTGCCCTCGAGGCCTCCTTAGGATGTGTGAGGTCGCTGCACTAGAGGACATCCCTGTGCCATGACAGCACAGAGCCCCCCACAGGCAGCAGGACCACAGTCACACCTCCCACAGCAAGTGCTGTTGGGGACACCTGGGTGGGTGCAGGTCTTAAAGAAGTAAAGGCAGAGGACAAAGAAGTCCTTTCAGCCCAGGGGCTCCAGCAGGTACAGGGCCTGGAGGTAACAAGAAACTGCACAGGGTCCATCCAGACAGAGGGGAGGCAGCAAGGGGGCCGGGAAGACACAGAGGCGGTGACAGCGGTAGCCCATCCGAACACCAAACACGTCCTTGCCAAGAGCAGTCAGGAAAGGGCCCGTCCCGCTCCACACGCAGGATCAAGTGTGCCTCTGCTCCCCCGGAAAAAGGAGGAACACTGGTGTTCAAACCCAACTTCAAGCCCTGTCTCCTCAGGCCACAAGCAGCTTCAGGCTCCCTCAAGACAAATGGGCAGCCAATGGATATGGAGTACGGCATTTCCAGCTCTTTCTGCTTGTGACTTTTGCTTCATTTTTACCTCACATGTCTGGAAAAAAGCAGCAAGCAACAGTCAACATACAGACTCAACCTTAGGCCACCCTCATGATTCTTCTACCAAGTTAATTAGTCTGTTACTTTTAAATTCATCCTCATTCAGATCTTTAAGACATGGACAAAACACAGACAAGCTCTTTGCTAGAATATAACATGAATCACCTTCTAGTGTAGTTCCCAATGTTGTTGTTTTTGTTACGTGTTGTTGAGTTGAGTCCAACTCATAGCAACCCTATGCACAGTGGAACAAAACACTTCCCAATTCTGTGCCAGGCACACAATCTTACTTATGTTTAAGCCCATTGTTGCAGACACTGTGTCAATCCATCTGGTGGAGGGTTTTCCTTTTTTTCATTGACCTGCCACTCTCCCAAACATGATGTCTTCTCCAGGGATTGGTCTCTCCTGACTACATATCCAAAATACGTAAGATGCAGTCTAGCCATCCTCACTTCCAAGAGGCACTCTGGTTGCGCTTCTTCTAGGACAGATCTGTTGGTTCTTTTGGCAGTCCATGGTATATTCAATAGACGTCTCCAGCACCATAATTCAAAAGCATCAATTCTTCTCCTGTCTCCCTTGTTCAATGCCCAGATTTCACAACCATATAATGGGACTGAAAATACCATGGCGTGAGTCAGGCAGACCTTCGTCTTCAATGTGACATCTTTACTTTTCAATACTCTAAAGAGATCTTTTGCCACAGCTTTTCCCAATGCAATACATCTTTTGATTTCTTGACTGCTGCTTCCAAGGGTGTTTATTGTAGAGCCAAGCAAAGCAAAATCATGGACAACCTCCATCTTTTCTCCATTTATTGTGAAGTTGCATACTGACCCAGTCCTAAGGATTTTTGTTGTGTTGGTGTTTACAGTCCTCATTTTCCTCTGAAACCCTGCAAGCCCATCTGCATTTCTATTGGAGACAGCATTCTGGTCTTCCAAATGCTCACTGAATTTCCCCTCAGGTGCTGCTTATAGAATTCCAGGGCTCCTCTCACCCGCATCACCAAACTCTCCCCCACACCCTTGCTCAAACAAGTTCCAGTAGCATGAGAGCCATATGGTCAGCGATGACCCCACACTGCTGTACCAATCTTCTGTTTGCCAGGTGGTACGTCACTGTCCCACTGAAAACATCTGAAGCAAATTTATGGGAGGAAAGATTTATTGGGTCTCATGGCTAGAGGGCTGGGATTTAGCTCAGTTGGTAGAGCATTGCGCTGCAGTCTCTGAGGTCCTGAGTTCAATTCCCAGCACCGCAAAAATGGGAGAAGGACCTGGCAATCCACTCCCAAGGCAATCCCAAAATAGTCAGTCATTGAAAAACCTGTGAGGGTCACTGTGAGTTGGATACCGACTGGACAGCACCTAACAACAACAACATGGCTAGAGGCTTCCAAGTGGCAGGTGTGGCAGCAGGGCAGGCATAGTGAGGCACATGTCACAGAACCTCACATCTGGGCACCAGGAACAGAGAGCAGAGAGCTCATCGGAACTGCATTCCTGGGTAAAACCCCCAAAGCCCTGCCCCAGGGGCCCACTTCCACAAAGCTGGGACCCTACCGCCCAAAGTTCCAAAACCTCCCAACACAGCACCAGCTGGGGACAACACATTCAAATAGATGGACTTTGGGGGACATTTTAGTTTCAAACTAATGGCAACCAAGGAACAAAGATCAACAGTGAAGGCTGGGATGACTTCAGCCCTTACCTATTTGTCAGCTATGGGAAAAGTTATGTTCTCTATCCTTAGCTAGACATAGTAGCAAAATTCAGGTTAACAGTGCGTGTCCAGCATGGATGGCGTGCTGACATGGAGATTCTCTCACTTTGAGGACAAACATTCCCCTCTGCTCCAGTCACAAGAGGATCCCAAAGCATCTGTGGAGCTCAGAGCCGTGGCGCTTTGCCCTTGCTGTGGCGTGAGCCCCCGCACCCAGCCTGTGTGTGATTGGGAGACAGACATCCTGCATCCTCGGGGCTGGCAGCAAGTGCCCACTATTCTGTTGGACCTTCCGATCTCTTGAGATTTTTAATAATTAGAAGCTCCCATTTTTGTAATGTCTGAATGAATAAATGTTCCCTGAGAGAAAAAAATCCTATCTTCCAAATGATAGGAAAAAGTCACAAAAATAGCTTACTTTAAAAGACCAAATAGCATACTCCTCTGATGAAGTCGTTGCATTTAACATCTTTTTCAGTTCTATTTTAAAATTAGAAAAGGTACTCTTTGAAATCAGCAGAAAAGCATGCAGTGTGGAGGAGTCTGCCAGCGCCCCAGGCAATCCCCTCAGCCACCTCAGCCCAAAGTTTCCATTCCCTCCACAGGCGGCTGGCCCCACAGTAAATAATAACATAATAACAGGCTGATCCTAAACGAAATGGAAAAGAGCCAGTGCACCGGAGTTTCTCACAGCATCTACTCTAGCGCGCTGCTATGGCCAATTGTGAGCCAGGTTGCTCTCAAATAAATGTTCACTACCTTGGAGTGACCTTGAAGAGGAAGCTGGTCCACTCAAGGTCATTGGTAGACAAGGCCCCACTGGAAGTTCCTGCAGATGGGTGTGGCTCACCAAGCCCACCACCGTGGTGCAGTCTCCAGCATGGGCGTCCTGAGGACATCCCACTGTTAACTTTCATTTTCTTTCTCTCTCTTTCTCCCCCCCCCCTTTTTTTTTTTTTTGCAATACTAGGGGGCTGGGGGCTGGGGGTGGGATTTAGCTCAGTTGGTAGAGCACTGCTCTGCAGTCTCTGAGGTCTTGAGTTTAATTCCCAGCACCGCAAAATGGGAGAAGGACATGGCAACCCACTCCCAAGGCAATCCTGAAACAGCCATTGAAAACCCTATGAGGGTCACTATGAATCGGACTCGACTCGACGGCACCTAACAACAACAACAACAAGGGGGCTGAACCCAGGGCCTTGTGCATGCTTTGCCAGTGCTGTACCACTGAGCTTCTCCCCTAGCCCACTTTTTCACTTTTCATTTTGAGACAGTCTCACTAAACTATGCAAGCTGCCCTGGCTTCAAACTTGGGATCTTCCTGCCTCCGCCTCCTAAGTCTCTGGGATTACAGGTGTGCACCACCAAGCCAGGCTTCGCTGCTCTCATCCATGATCACTACTCCATGTTTGTCCTGTGCTGGGCATAGCTGCTTCCTTCTGCCCACTGTGCGTCCACTGAGCTAGAAGCACATCGCTAGTGAGCAAGACCTCAATGCTTCACGTGCACACGCCCTGCCCTTCCCCCTGACCTTCCACAGAAGGTGTGTAGCGGATTCCCTCGTCCATCCTGTGCCAGATGAGTGCACTCCCAGGCTCTGGGCTGGCCCTCAGCTGCAGTGAGCAGCCAGAGGAGAGATTCCTAAGACGCAGGATTCTCCCCAGATCTAACCTTCCTTCCTTCCACAAAAATGTGTTTTGGTGAGGCAGGCTCGGTGGCGCATGCCTGTAATCCCATCGGCTCAGGAGGCAGAGGCGGGAGGATCACAAGTTCAAGTCTATGTAACTTAGCGAGACCCTGTCTCAAAAAGTAAAATATGGGCTGGGGTTGCATCTCAGTGGTCCAGCACTTGCAGAACATGCAAGCGTGAGGCCCTGGGTCCAACTCCCAGTACCACAAAAAAAAAAAAAAAGTGTTTTGGTGGGGGGGTGATTTTGGTTTTTGGTTTGTGGGTTTGTTTATTTTTAGTACTGGGGGGCTAAACCCAGGGACTCATGCATACTTTGCTCCTCATGCATTCTTTGCAAATGCTCTACCACCAACCTGCAACCCCAGTCCCTATTGATTGATTGATTGATTGATTTTATCTTCAGACGGGGTCTCACTAAATTGTGCAGGCTGCCCCTGGCCTCAAACTTGTGATCCTCCTGCCTCCACCTCCTGAATTGCTGGGATTACGGGCATGCCCCACTGCACCTGGCTAAAATACCTTTTTTGTCCTTTTTCTGATGCTGGGGATTGAACTAGGCTTCTTGCATGCTAAGCAGAGCTCTGACACTGAGCTACATCCCCAGCAAGTAAACCTTCCATGGGTTTCATTTCTGCATGACTTACAAAAGTACCTCTGATGGCTGCAGCTGAATTCTATCAACTATAGGGGTACCTGTGTGGAAGCCAGAGTGAGCCACACACAATGATGAAAAAGTCAGGCCTGTATGTCACCTAAAATTATGTGCAACACTCATTGTCTTTCATGAGAATCCTAGGTAGTACATCCACACAAAAACCTGCGCATGAATGTTTACAGAAGCTTTATTCATAATTGCCAGAACTTGAGAGCAATGAAGATGTCCTTCAGAAGGCAAATGGATAAACCATAGCCCATCCAGACAAGAGAATATTATTCAGTAATAAGAAGAAATGAGCTATTAAGCCATGAAAATACACGTAGGAAATTAAATGCATATTACTTAAGTGGGAGAAACCAGCCTAACAAGGCTGTGTACTGCAGGATTCTGACTAGATGACATTGTGTAAAAGGCAAAACTACGGAGGTAATTTTAAAAGTCAGAGATAAGGCCGGGTGCGGTGGCGCATGCCTATAATCCCAGCCACTTGGGGGTGGAGGCAAGAGATCACAAGTTCAAGACCAGAGGCAGTCTGCGTAATTTAGCGAGACCCTGTTGCAAAAAGTACAAAAAAAAAAATGGGCTGAGGGTGCAGCTCTGTGGTCCATCACTTGCAAAGCATGCAGGCATGAGGCCCTGGGTTCAACCACCAGTACTGAAAAAATAAATAAATAAAGTCAGAGATAGGCTGTGGGTAGAGCATTTGCCTAGAATATGTGAGGCCCTGGGTTCAATACCCAGCACCACAAAATAAAATGGTCAGAGATGAAGGAGAATGGCATATGAGAAGCATCCTCTACACAACTCCATGACTGAGGAGGGTAAGAGTAACGAAGAACAGACTGTATCGTGAAGAGAGACAGACAAGAATCATGAGAGGAGACAGGACCACTGGAAAACAGGGAGAAACAGCGAGGTTATATAGAGAGCAACCAGCAGCTCCACCCCGGCTGGGAGGATGACCACACATCTGTGCATATGTGGGGATGTTTCTGCATTCCACAGGGAAGACCCCGAAAGAGAACCAGCAGCCCCCAGCAGTGTTTCACCTGTCAGTGGAAACTGGAATCCTGACCACCCCAGTAGCCCAGCCATGCAATTTGGAGTGGTGGAAAAGCAGAGCCAGTCCAAGGACACAGCAACACACGGGGCAACACACACGGCCATCGCACGCACTGCAATAGTGCACTGCGGCAGAAAGCAACAAGTTGTTGTCGTTGTTAGGTGCCGTCGAGTCGAGTCCGACTCATAGGGACCCTCATAGGGTTTTCAATGGCTGATTGTTTCGGGATTGCCTTGGGAGTGGGTTCCCACGTCCTTCTTCCATTTTGTGGTGCTGGGAATCAAACTCAGGACCTCAGAAACTGCAGAGCATCACTCTACCAACTGAGCTAAATCCCGGCCCAACACATGATACATATAAATTTCAGAAATACAACAAAGAGACAGAGCAGAAAAAGCAGGTCTGGGCATGATATATGTATAATAGAAAATCATTTGTATACAAACATTAGAAAAACCCAGAAAAATCTAAATAGTACATGTGAACACATACATAGTGGCAAAAGTATTGTTTTAAGTGTGCATAGGAGTAATGACCACTAAAGTCAGAACGCTGGTTGCCTCCGTGGGGAGAGGGAGGCTGGCGACCGATGGGTTTTGAAGGAGACGCTGGAGCTTGTCAGGTTTCCTCAGTGAGCTGGGTGAGGGGCACGTGGATGTTTGTTACATGATTTTTTACTTCTTATATGTTTTAAATATTCATAAGTTAAAAGAGCAAAGTACATGGCAATATAAATAATACACTGCCAATTACTCTCCAGGACTGGGGGATGGACTGGGATTTAGCTCAGTTGGTAGAGCACTGCTTTGCAGTCTCTGAGGTCCCGAGTTCGATTCCCAGCACTGCAAAAATGGGAGAAGGACGTGGCAATCCACTCCCATGGCAATCCCAAAACAGTCAGCCATTGAAAACTCTATGAGGGTCGCTATGAGTTGGACACGACTCGACGGCACCTAACAACAACAACAATTACTCTCCACAAAACGTCTGCGCACACACATGTTTGCATAGCTCTGGAATTTCAGGACACCTTGTAAGAATGAGGATAACTCTCATTCTTCACCGCATGCCCTTTCTGCAGTTCAGATGTGTGCACTTAGTATATTTTCCATCTTAAAAATGATGCAAAGACCTTCAGAAGACAACTTTACCAGGAGGAGTCCCTTGCCCGCCGAGCTTCCCATCTCTCCTCCTCCCGGTGGCTTCCGGGCTGCCGAGGCTCCTCCATGGGTCCCTCGGCTCCTGGTCTCTCTTCCCTGGCCACTCTCAGCCACCTCTGGCTATTGTCCTGGGTGGACTCACCTCCCAGGTCTTGTCATTAGAATTCTGCATGAGTCTGCTTGGGCGCCACAAAAAAGCAGCACAGACTGGGAGGCCCAGACAACAGGAATTTATTTTCTCACAGTCTGGAGGCCAGAGGCCCAAGACAAGGTGCCCAGGGCTGGATCCTCCTGAGGCCCGCTGCTGCCATGTCGATGGCGCCTTCCCCCTGCGTCCTCAGCTGGTCGTCCTCTGTCCATGTCTGTGTCCTCCCCTCCTCTTCCTAGAAGGACGCCAGTCATATTGATTAGGTCGCATCCATCCACGTGCCTCAGTGTACCTTAAAGATCTCTTTAAAGGCCTCCAAAGGCAGCCACATTCTGAAGTCCTGGGCGTTCATTGCTCCAGCCGATGAATTTTGGGGGGACACAGTTCAGCCCCATAAATGTTCCATCCACAGCCATTTTCTTTCTCACCTAAGGCTCAGCCGGAGCAAACTCACCCACTCACAGGACTCCAGTTACATGCGATGACAATGGCTCCCAGCCCCAGGGTCCCCAGGGTTTCTGCAGAAATCCTGCTGCAGCCAGCCATGGTGGCGCACGCCTGTAATCCCAGTGGTTGGGGAGGCGGAGGCAGGAGGATCGCAAGTTCGAAACCAGAGGCAGACTGCATAACTTAGTGAGATGCTGTGTCAAAAAGTAATAAAAAAAAAAAAAATGGGCTAAGGGCGCAGCTCAGTGGTCTGGCATTTGCAAAGCATGCAAGCTCAAGGCCCTGGGTTCAACCCCTAGTACTGCAAAAAAAAAAAAAAAAAAAAAAGAAAGAAAAAAAAGAAAAGAAGAGAAATCCTGCTGCAGGTTGCGCTCCAGAGCCCACCAAAGCCCTGAACCTACTTATGGGGCTCTTTCCTGTGTCCCTTGCCTTGGTCAACAATCCCCAGCCAGCTTGGGGTGACTGTGGTCCTCCCAACCCTCTTCCTCCATGACTCCCAAAACCTTCACGGGCCTCCTCATGTCACCTTGGGGTCATTACCCTTTACCCTGCTCAGAGTTAGGTTCCTAAAACCACATGTCTCAGCCACACAAGTTATTCTAATGGAGAGAATTGAATGCAGGGAATGATTCTAACAGCCTCGGGGGGCTGAGTGGCAGAGACACCCCAGCAACTGCAGGAACAGCTTCTACCCCAGAGATGACAGGGGAACAGAGGGGAGAGGCTGGGGCTACACGGAAGCGGGAGTGCAAGGAGGGTCCCCAGGAAGCCATGTCCAGATGGAGGAGGGCTGCAGGGCTGTGCTGGTGGGCGGGGGCACAGAGCTGGCTCCTCAGGTGTGGGGAGACTGGGCCTCCACCGCGCCACGGGCAGAGCCACCTCTGGGCTGGCACTGTGTGCCCTTTCTCCCCCTGCCTGCGTCCCAGCCCTGCGAGGCAGAGCCTGATAGGCAGAAACTCAGAGGTGGCCTCTGCTGTCGCGGTGCCACAGGGCAGAGCAGCAAGCCAGCCGGGAGCCGAGAGGTGGGAGGGAACGGTGTCCTGCAGAGCGCTCTCTCCATGGCAGGCGCTAGGTGAACACCTGCCAAATCCAGGGGCGAACAACTGCGCGCACGCGCGTAAGCCCTGACTGGCCCCCGGAGGCCACTCCCACGCCTGAGGTTTCTGAGCCACCTCGCCCGCTGCTCTCAGTGAACAGGGATGGTCCCGCCCCTCCCTTTGGCTGGAGATCGGTGAGTCCCAGACTGGGGGGCTGTCCCCGCAACAGCAGCTGAGGATGTGCGCCCCCCGCGGGATCCCCCACCTTCCAAAGCAGTGCCTGTAGGACCTGCCGCCAGGAGGGAGCCACGCCGCCCCTGGCTCGTGTCCATGGTCCCGGTCGCCAGCCCACTGGCCGTGCCACCCCATCAGTCTCAACCAAGAAGGCAGCGACTCAGATCCATCCGGAAGATTTAAGGCCTCGCCTTGGCAAAACTGTAAATAATGTATGACTCGGAACTGGCCGTATTTCATTCGCACAATATTGATTTGATTCTTTTCAAGCAAACAAAGTGCAGGCCAAGTGGTACCTGACAAAGACTGAGCCCCGGGGACACGGGTCTGCCTCACCGCCGCGTCGGGTGTTTAAAAACAGCCAGTGTGGATTTCTTTCACAACAGCCATATTTTATTTATTTGCTTCAGCTTCCTGTCCTCAGAAAGACAGAAGGCTTTGCCTCTGTTCTCCTGAGATCGTTTGTGTTGAACGTTTAACGCACAGGCATCTCAAAGCGAGTGTTCGATAAATGGTGGCTTTAAAATCCCGCCTTCCCCGTGTTCCAAAAGTGTGGGTGACAGGCAGGGCACATGTGACCTCCGAAAAGCTTTGCGGGCACCACATGAGGTTGCTCTGTGCACAAGGAAAATGGCCCTCTTTCATCCCGAGACGAGTCGGACTCAGGGGGAGATGGGAGCCGTGGTCTCTGACGGACACCTTGGTGCAAACAGCAACTCTGAAAACCTTCCTGGGAAGGGGTTAGGGAAGAGCGCAGCTCTTGGCTCCCCTCCCCCAGCCTCACAGCCAGATGGCCTTGCGTGGTGCTTTATAAACATGAGGCCTTGTTGTTAGTACCCAGGTAACCACATTTAAAGACTCTTTATTCGAAGGCTTTTTATTAATAATTGATCGGGTGGTTGCTTTTAGCTTTGCCCACCAAGGCGTTATTTGCTTTGTGTATAGTACAATTGATTTTGTAAACAGAGCATATTTAAATGTAGTTTGACAACAGAGGTAGTTTATTTGGTGTTACCCTTTGCAGTATGTTTATCAAGCCTTTATCTTTAGCATTTGAGATCGCTAAAGACAAACAAAGTCCTTCGGCATCACGCTGGCCACCAACAGCCACTTTATCTCATTGCTTTTGAGAGGAAGAAAAATGAATTCAAAAGATATGTGTCAAAGACAAAATCTCCCCATGAGTCCAAACCCCACCTGACCTCCCAGAGCCTGCACTGGGCTCCAACTGCTGTGCTCACAGCAGTTGGGGGTCACGGCACCCCAGTGTACACAGGCTCTGCAGCAGTAATGAGGAGTCCCACATCTGAGAGGTCCACCCATGCCTGAGGCCCAGCAGGGCCACGCCCGGGCACTCTGATGAGCTCACCCGGAAATGCCCTCCCTCAGGCGCCCCAGGCCTCCAGATGTTCCCCAGGTCTGGTCCAACCCAGGCACCACAGGCTGGGTCTCAGCATGGAGGGCCGAGATGTGTAGGGGAAATTGGGAGAAAACTGGCAAAAAAAAACCCAAACTAGGAAAACGGCTTTTGAAGATCTGGTTTGTAAATTAGAAATCTAGGAAAAATGAAAGTAACTTGATTGGACGCTTGTACAAAACCCTTCACAAATCCCCTGAACCTGATTGGACAATTGGACTCAAAGCTGATTGGCTCAGGCCATTACGTGGGTGAGCTATATAAGGTGCTGCACTGCGGCAGCTTGCCCTCTCTCTCTCGCCCGAACCACTGAGGAAGCAAGATATCTCTCTATATATCTCTCTATCTCTATCTCTATCTCTATCTCTATCTCTATCTTTATCTCTCTCACCCAGACCTTCAGTAAGGGAAGAACTGTCTCTCGCCAGGACCATTGGCAAAGCAAGATCTCTGTCTCTCCCCCGGACCTTCAACCACTGACTAGACAAGAACTCTGTCCGTCTGACCACCAGTGAAGCAAGAACTCTCTCCTCATGACCACCGAGACGACCAACACGGGTGTTTGTCCCTGGAAGACAAAAGCACCTGAGGCTTTTCCTTTCTCCCATCTCTGCCAGCATCCTGAGGGCCGCAGGAGTCCGTGCCCCTCACCCGAGGGTCCTGAGTGAATTGTGTTTAGTGACTGTGTGCATGGCGGCGCCACCTGTCTGAACATCCGGGCCGGACCAGGAGGCACATGCCCCACAGAGATGGGCACTGTCTGCTGAAGGGAGCTGCCCTCCTCAGGCCCAATTTGTGCCCACTGTCACCAGCACACGGCGAGGCAGTGAGACAGCGAGGGCGGGGATAGACACGCTCCTCCCTCAATGCTCTCTCTGGAGCCAATACGCTGGGCTCCCAGGCACCTCCCCAGCAAACTTGCTATTCTAACCACTGTCACTTAGCTCCATGGGGCCGCTCAGTATCTCAGGCCCTCTGGACTGACAGAGGGAAACTCTTGTCCCTGCAGAGGGACCTCTGGTGGGAGGAGCTCAGTGTCCTTGATGCTCTGGCTCCCTCTGCCCACTGCGTCTCATCCTGGGTCATTCGCCATGGGTGCCTCAGTGCAAATGAGGAATTATCCCCTTTACTTCCCTCTACCAGGGCTCAGGAGCACAGCAGGACAGGCCCAGGACCGGCTAAAGTACTCATCATCTTGCTTGAACATTCCAGCGTCACAGTTTGGTCTGGGCCTTATGATAAGGCTGGGGGACTCTCAGTATCTGAGTTGCTGAGAAGGCAGAAGATAGAGTAGAAGAGACATGTATCACTCCAATAGGTGATTGGCCAAGCCAACTTTATGTCAGAATCTTGGACAAGGTATTTTCAAATGATCAACGTATCCACATGCAGAGCTGAGTGGAGTCAGACTCAACAGGTCAGGCAGCAAACAGGACAGAAACTATATGAAGACAGAGATGCCAAACCTCTTACCACAGTTTAATTGCCCATCAAATACCAGTGTTGATGCTGTGTGCTGTGGAGCAAGGTCCAACTCATAGCAACCCTCATAGGGCTTTCAATGGCTGATTGTTTCAGGATTGCTTCAGGAATGGATTGTCACGTCCTTCTCCTGTTTTTGCAGTGCTGACGATTGAACCTGGGACCTTAGAGACTGCAGAGCGGTGCTCTACCAACTGAGCTAAACCCCAGCCCTTTTCGGGCATCTACAAGCTCTAGAAAACAAATCAATACTTTTAGCAAAACGTGGCCTTCGAGTTTCTGCAAAATAACCGAGGCAACTATTATAACCCACACATCAGAGGTTGTAGGGATACCCACCAAAGGAGAAAGAAAGGACTCTAAGCCTACTTACCTAGAGGCTTATCTAGCCCTCCTCAAGGCTTAGCCATCTGATAGGTCCTTCCCTAAAACCTCATTAGAATAAGACCCCTGACTGGATAGTTATCTGTTATCCCTGATAGGCTAAACCCAGCCTCCCTGAATTTGCCTCATTTGCATGTATCACATGATTGGTTATGCCCTATTCACACCCTATCATCTGATTGGCCATGTTAGAACAAAGAATTGGCTTCTGATTGGTCCATAGAACTATACAAGCACCATAGGCAGACAATGTGGGCTCTTGCACCTAAACAGAGAAGCCTCTTGCGCCGGACCAGGGAGAGAAGCTCTTGCAATTCCACTGACGGATCAAGATGTTGAAGGGCCACTCAGCGTAGCAGCAAGATGGAGCAGCTAGTAGAGGCCCAGCCACGCAGTAGAGAGGAAGAGCTTCGATCAGTTCTGGCAACATCATAAGAGCTGCAACAACTTAGAGCTGTAACCCTAAGAGCTGTAACGCTTAGGAACTGCAACACTTAGGGCTGCAAAAGGCCTACTGTGGAGCAGTTGCTGCCCGACCAGCCTCCCAGAGTGGTGCTTTTCTGCCTGGTGCTTAAGCCCAGTGGACCCCCAATGCTCTGCTGGGCCCTGGGAGCTGCGAGACCCTGAGAGGTGGGGAGAATTCCCCACAGAGGTGTGATCTCTCACACAGCTAGTGGGATGCCAATAATGTGACCTTCAAAATCAGTAACGTTCAAGTCAACTAATAGAAAACGCTGTGTCTTTGCTCTGACAGATTGACATCTAGCTTGATTCTGGGGCTCATCAAGTGTGTTTTGTGGGACAAGGGTTTTCCTCGGCAACAGTCCCCCCTTGTCTTTGTCATTTGTGCCATCTGAAACCCCACTAGATCAGCTCAGTTTAGTCGTGTGTATCTCCTAGTCTGAAAACATTCTGGCCTCGTGGTCTAATCCGGTGTTTTATGATGAAGCTGTTGAGAGCAGGGTGGATGCCCAGAGTTTGCCTTTGTCCCTTTGCCATGGTCCCTGCCTGTCTCAGCTGCACGTGTGTGGGTTTGTTTCTGGGTCCTCTGATCTATTCCATAAGTCTACACGTTTTTATTTTTGTTTTTGTTTTTGGTGCTGAGGGTTGAGCCCAGAACCTTGAACATACTTTGCAAGTGTTCTCCCACTGAGCTACATCCCCAGGCTCCCAATCTTTGTTTGTTTGTTTGTTTGTTTGTTTCACCTTGAGACAGTGTCTCACTAAGCTATGTGGGCTACCTCTGGTCTCAAATTTGTGAGCCTCCTCCCTCCACTTCCCGAGTCACTGGGATTACAGGCTTGCACCACCGTGCCCAGCCTTATATGTTTATTTTTATGCCAATACCATGCTGTTTTTATAATAATGACTCTGTAGTATGTTTTGAGGTCAGGTATTATGACACCTCCACCATTGCTCTTTCTGCTCAGGAGTGCTTTGGCTCTTCAGGGTCTTTTGGGCTTCCATATGAAATTTAGGATTTTTTTTTCTAGATACATGAAGAATGTCTTTGGTATCTTGATGGAGCTTGCATTGAATCTGTAGATTGCTTTTGGGAATATGTTTTAACAATATTAATTCTGTTGATTCATGAACAGAGGAGGTCTTCTCATCTTCTAGTACAGCTAGAACTTTTTCCTTATTTGACAGCATCTCACTTGGTAGCCCAGGCTGGCCTCAAACTTGCGATCCTCTTACCTCAGCCTTCCAAGTGCTGAGGTTACAGTTGTGGCCACCACACTAGACCCAAAACATCTTAATAACTTAAAAGTCCTAGGAAAAGAAGACTCAGTCCCACACATGAAAGGGGCTGAGACCCAGTAAAAGCTAGAGAACACAATCCACTCAGGAGCATGAGGCTCCTGAGTCACTTCCATGGGCCCGTGAAAGATGCCGAGGCCCCAAAGGACCAGCTTATCCAACATCTACTTGAAAAGGTCAAGGCTCCAACCCTGCCAACCCCCCAGAGTGATAAGCAGCTGACTTTGGGCCTCTATAAGGCCACAGGGATTCCGATGGGGTGGTGCTGAAGCACAGTGGCAAGAGATCCACGGGGCAGAAGACACTCCAGAAAACCCAGGCACATGCAGTGATGCATTTTCAAAAATGCTGCCAAGGTCATTTAACAAGGAAAACATGGACGCTGTCAAAAAATGGTGCCAGAACAACTAGATGTCCATCCACATGCAGGATCGATGGACCTTGACCCTCACCACCCACCAAATACAAAAATTAACTCAAAACAGTTTGTAGATTTACATGTAACCATAGCCCATAAAACTCCTAGACAAAAATAGGAGGGAAAAAAAGCCTTTGATCTAGGATTAACAAGCAGTTTCTTAGATAGAACATAAAAGGCACATTCTATTTAAAAATCAACAAATTGAGTTTCATCAAAATTAAAAAACTTTTGCTGCTTGAAAGACACTATCAAGAAAACAAAAGGTAAGACATAGATTGAGAGAAATATTTGCAAAATATATATATGCATGTTTGTCTGACAAAGGCTTTGCATCCTAACTACATAAAGAATACATAGCTCTACATTAAGAAAATAAACTACTGATTCATTTATGAGGACAAAAAATTTGAGTAGATAATTTATGAAAAATATACTGGTGGTGAACAAGCACATGAAAAGATGGTCAGCATCACCAGTCACTAGAGAAATACAATTAAAACCATACAGATGAGCTGGGTGCAGTGGTGCCCACCTGTGGGAGGCAGAGGCAGGAGGATCGCAAGTTCGAGACCAGAGGTAATCTGCATAATTTAGCGAGACCCTGTCTCAAAAAGTAAAAAAAACAGTCTGGGGGTGCAGCTCAGTGGTCCAGCACTTGCAGAGCATGCAAGAGTGAGGCCCTGGGTTCAACCCCCAGTACTGAAAAAAAAAAAACAGAGATACCACTAAATTCACATGCTGGAACAGGTAAAATTTCAAACACTGGCAATACCAAGTGCTGAAAGGAGGTGATGCAACTAGAACCTTCAATGGGGATCTGTAAAATGGTACCACCACCTGGAAAATCTTTAATCAATTTCTCATAAATTTAAACATACCAGCATATGATCCAGCAATTTTCTGCTATTTACCCAAGATAAAATACATGTGCACACAAAGCCTTGTGTACAAAGATCCTAGGAGCATCGTTCACAGCGGTTGAAACTTTGACACAGCCAAAATGCCCGACATCTCAACTGCTAAGTCAACGAGCTGGACACAGAGAAATCCATATAGCATATGTTTGGTTACACAAAGTTCTAGAAAAGGCAAAACTACAGTGACATGAAGCAGATTATGGTCTCCTGCTGGTAGAAACTGGAGGCGGAGACAGACTGCAAAAGGAGGAGAGAGAACTGTGGGGTGTGGGGATTGTGGTCACGTGGCTGCGGTGGTGGCTACAGGGATCTAGATTTTGTCAAAAGTCATTAGATGGTAAATTGTAAGTAGATGAATTTTTGCTATGTAAATTATACCTCAGCAAGGCTGTTTTTAAAAAATCAAGCTATGAATTAATCATCTATTTAAAAAGGAAAGAAACCCCTGTTTGAAGAGAATGTGTGAACTATTTCCAAAGATGTGAGAAGTCAGACACCCCATTCACCCTCCTTAGGAAACAACGGAAAGTGCTGGAGTCTAGTGGGCGTGGCTTATCCATGCATGGTGACTGAGCCACAACATAAGCAGGTGCCACAGGAATTGAGGAGGTGAGGATTCTAGAAGCCAGCTTTGGCTCTGAATGTGTGTGCAAAAGACAGCAAGCTTCGGTGCTCAGCAGAGGGCTCGGCTTTGGGGGTCATTAGCAGACACTCCTTGAACACCTACGGCAGATTCCAAACAATCCTCGTTTGCAGATGAACTGAAAACGTGGCCACACCCGAGGGAGACCACAGGGAAGTTCGCCAGCACCAAACCACAGCGCTGAGCGCCAGGCTGGGCAACTGGCTGAAAGCCGTGTAACTGCAGGCAGGCCCTGGAAGGAGTGGGAGAGAACTCACCCTGGAGGCCCCCGAGGGGCTTGCAGAAACAGAGCCCCAGCCTTTCTGAAGACCCAGCTTTCAATCCAGGCAGCAGCCAACCGGCACAGCCCAGCAAGATGCAAACGCCCCACAGGCGTGCTGAGCCCAGGCCCAGGAAGCCAAGGTATGAGCCACTCAGAGAGAGGCCCAGCATGCAGCCTCTGATGGGCATAAACTGTGACGTCCCTCCAAGAAGGCTGCTCTCTGGAATCGAGTCCGTGGAAGCCCATGGCCTGGGCTCCACTAGCTTCATCCGACTCTAACCCGTTCTGAATGACATCCTGCAGCCTGTGCAGACTCTGAAAAATAAGCCCCCATGCTGGCCCCTGACTGCTATGGAAAATCAGTTTAACACCAGCCAAAGCGAACAGTCTCCTAGCGAGCATTTTGGAGAATACATGGGCAGCTTCCTGTGGTTAAGTGAGTTCAGAGTAGCAAGAGAGCGCGGCGGTGCTCTGCTTTCAGAGGCGCTAACTCACGACGAGAAAATTCCACATCTTTTGTTTAGTTTTTCTTCCAAGCCTTAGCTGTTAACCTGCCCTTCCTGGCTAATGTGGCTATCAGTCAAAATTTAGACTTTAACAGACAGTGCATACAGCAATTGCCCCTGAAAATAAAAACACTCAGCCCTAGAGAGAGAGAAGGAGCTCTGCTTTAGGGACGGCCACTGCCTACTGTGAGGTGTGGCCCTGTGGGACAAGTGGAACAGAGCTTTGCAGAGCCGCCCACGGGAGCTGTACCTCAGAGAGGCCACTCCGTCCACAGCTGCTGCCTTCCTTTCTTTCTTTCTTTTTTTTTTTTTTTTGTGTGTGGTACTGGGGGTTGAACCCAGGGCCTCCGCCTGCATGCTTTGCAAGTGCTGGACCACTGAGCTGCGCCCCCAGCCCATTTTTTTACTGTTTGAGACAGGGTCTCGCTAAGTTACGAAGACTACCTCTGGTCTTGAAGTTGCGATCCTCCTGCCTCTAACCCCCGAGCCGCTGGGATTACAGGCGTGCACCACTGCACCCGGCGCTGCCTTCCTTTCTAGGACTTCTCTGGAACCTCTTTCCAGAGGAGAAGTTTGTTCAAACAACTGGTAAATTTGCACTCAACACCCACCAAGCACAGCTATGTTCACCTGCCTCCCTTCTGCTCCTGGCCAAGAACTACAACCACGGGCGACCAGGCACGCAGGCAACCTCTTCACCTGCCAGTGAGGTTTAAATTTCACCTTCTTTTTCTTCTTTCCTTTTTTTTTTTTTTTTTCCT
>VMDO01007223.1:14948-25341 GCA_007922755.1 Pedetes capensis | reverse complement strand
CACCTGGCTTCAAACTCCACATTCTTAGAGATGACTGGGGACTCCAATGAGCTTTGGTTCACATGGCTTGAATCTGTCAATACATGTTGTCTTTTAGACTAAAGCTGAGAAAGTTTCAAATATTTGATTCATTTAAAATGACAAATGCATTGTATGCTAACATAACATTTTTATGGAAAAAACCTAGATTTTCCAAATCAACAAAGAAAGACTAGTGAAAGCACAATAATATAAGTAGATATATGCATATCTCTTTCATTTCTAGCTTCCTAGAGGACAGTTAGATTTTTATAGCTGGTTTTATATTCCATCTTTTATGATATGTTATTTTAGCTACCATCTTTGAAGAAAATGCTGCCTCACAAAACGTGTAGCTGGGGTAGCGCAGAGCATTACACATCCCCTCAGATAGCTGAGGATCCTCTTCAGTGCTGCACCAAAAGTCCACAAGGGGCAGGTTGTCTTCGTTTCTTTGCAGAACCTGACCGTACCAGTGGACGGTTCATGCTCTGTCTTCACACGGGTAGCTCTTTCGCTGGTTGTTAGAAACGCTCGCTTAGCCAGCTACGTAGACCTTCCTCATGGTGACACATTCCATAACCCCGTATCAAAAACCAAGTCTGTTCAGGTCATCACTGATCCCACTGGAAAGGTTACTGAGGACTGGGAGGCCATCGCACTCACAGCGTCAGACACGGGTTACCCAACAATCCTCATTTCTGCCTGAAAGCTCAAGTTTCATCGTGAGCAACAAATCCTGCCAGCTGTTTTCCTCAAAGTGAGAAATTCACATTGCTCATTTTTGAGAAAATATCTGCCATACAGGAAGCCCGGCTCACTGATTCGCCTGCCAGTCATTCTCTCAAGCACAAACGGCGTTTCGTCGGGAAGACAAGCAGGCGTCCCACACAGGGCACACACAGCCCGGCCTGCTCCTCCAGGTGGGCGTGATTTGCATGGAACAGAAGCCGCTGCACCCACTTCCTGTTCTGCTGTACAGAAGGCTAACGTGTCATCAAGGACTGACTTGCACACGACCCTGGCTTCCACCTGTCTGTGAGTGTGGCCCTGAGGACCAGGACGCTGGTGCACAGCCGGCCTTGCCTGGCTCCCATGCAGGCACCTGCACTCTTCCCACTGCGGCCTCTGCCCTGTGGGCAGTCTAAAATGCCGCTAAACATCTCAGGGTTAGTCTGAGTACAGCCTCACCTCTGGATCCCCGGAGAGGTTCCAGGCCCCCAGCAGTACAGCAGTACCTACCTCTCCTGCCTCTCCTCTGCCTCCCCTGCTTCCCCGTCCCAGCCCTGCCCAGCACTCACCAGTGGGCAGTGGGGGCCCTAAGTCTTCCCAGGCCACGAGCCTCCCAAAACTGTTCGAATGAAACCAAATTAACAATAAGCTTTATGGCAACAGGTGTCACGTCGGTGCCCACGGAAGCCAGTGGCCACAGCCCATGGCAGCAGCTCAGTCTGCCAGGGCTGTCCGCATGGGTGGACAGCAATGTCTCAGCTAAGGGCGTCCAAAGTCCCTCTGGCCTTGGGATTCAGTACCTCTTGTAGATGACACTTTACACCCAAGCAGCCAGATGCTGGTTCTGACTCCCTGCTGCCCTGGCACAGCTGTCCTCCAGGGGACATGTGGGCCAGCGGCGTTAGCACCTCTTCCCCTCTCCCTGCTGCCCCAGCTGCGGCAGGGCCCCGGCAGAGCCTTTCCATCAAGCCAGGAGGTCCCCAATTCACGTTGCCTCTGAATGCAGTGTGGACTTCTCGTTTCCTCAGCCAGAAAGGATTATCCGGAGTCCCTACTCAGAGACGAAAATAGAAGGGCAAAGTAAAAAGTGGGCAGCCTGGCCCCACGCAGGGCTCGCCTGCTGCCCAGACTCAGTGAGCAGCACACAAGCACCCAGGGAGGAAATGCGCCCTCCTCACAAACAGCCTGAGGGGCGAGCCTGAATTCCCCATCCAAAAGCCTCACCCCTGTTTTCACAGCCTGACGTTAGAGACTTGAAAGCAGTTAAGTAAGAAGACAAGGAATGCGTGTTTCTTTAATGACACTCTTTGTTTAAATATCTCACCATAACAGATCCCTTCTTTGCAAGATCAGCAGTTTGGGAACATTGGGATTGAGGAAGAATGCTTGTCCAGCAAGCTCTCCATGCCCTTCTTGGTGGCAGAGCCCATTAGCCCTCTCCTGTGGTTTACCCTCTCTCCATGCTCATGGCCTCCTGGCCTCCCAGCCTCCCAGCCTTCAGCTGGAGAGGAAATCCCTCTGGAAGAGCAGCTCGGGGCTTCACTGGATCAGAGGTGGAAGGAAGGGATATGAGTCTCGGCTCCACTCTTTCTCCCATTGCCAACCACTATCTTTGCATGAATGCGACCTTCTCTGCACTTCCCTCAGCATCAGACTGCATGGGGTGGCCCCAAGGGCTTGGGCCTCTCGAGCAGTTTCTGAGGGATCTCTTACTCGGCAGGAAGAACTTTTGAATAACCCTAAGGACCAATGTGCCTGCAGTCATAGCTCTGTGACATCCGATCCCGTCAGATCTCGGAAGCTAAGCAGGGTCCGGCCTGGTTAGTACCTGGATGGGAGACCGCCTGGGAACACCAGAAGCTGTAGGCTTGGGAGAAGGACCTGGCAATCCCCTCCCAAAAATCAATCTGCCATTGAAAACCCAATGAACAGCAGAGAAGCACTGACAATAGTGTTTCCCCTGTTGTACAGAGGGTCGCTATGAGTTGGATACCGACTCAACGGCACCTAACAACAACAACAAGGACCAATGTGGCTAGGATTTAGCTCAGTTGGTAGAGCACCGCTCTGCAATCTCTGAGGTTCCCAGCACCACAAAAATGGGAGAAGGACATAGCAACCCACTCCCGAGGCAATACCGAAACAATCAGCCATTGAAAACCCTACGAGGGTTGCTATGAGTCGAACACAACTCAACAGCACCTAACAACAACAACAACATCTTGGGCTGGGATTTAGCTCAGTTGGTAGAGCACTGCGCTGCAGTCTCTGAGGTCCCGAGTTCAATTCCCAGCACTGCAAAAATGGGAGAAGGGCCTGGCAATCCACTTCCAAGGTAATCCCAAAATAGTCAGCCATTGAAAACCCTATGAGGGTCGCTATGAGTCGGATACCAACTCAATGGCACCTAACAACAACAACAACAACAACAAGGACCAATGCTGTGGCAGAATGCAGCAAGCCATTCTCAGGGACCCCGTGACACTTTACAGTCCCCAGCGTTCCTTACAGGCATTTCCCTGCCAGGCTGGCCAAGGAGAGGCCTCCACCCACTGTTCAGAACGCAGGGCCCCTCATCTCCACGTAGGCGACTTGAGCAGCAGAGACTAGAAGCCCAGAGAAGGACACAAGGCATGTGAACAGCTGCGGCTCCCACCAGGGACAGCACCTGGGACCACAGGTGGCCAGGGAGCCACCCCTGCCCCAGACAGGGAGGACCCAGTACATCCTCCCCCATGCTCCCCAGCCCCACAAGGGTCTTAGCAACGACAGGGTAGGGAGACCCAGTGTGAGGACCTGAGTTGGCCTTGCTCTTGCCTCCCTCTGGGCTCAGGTAGGTCCTTAGAAATTGTGTGCACACAAACTTGGCTTCTAAGAGCACTCCTTGACCAACCCAAAAAGTATCATCACCATTGGCACTACTGTCAACCAAGACAACAGTGTTACAAAGGCAGAGTAGCCTCCTGGGCCACCTGGGCACGCCTCACTGGCCACACTGGGCATTTTCCATACAGAAGAAGGTGTCCTCAAGATAACCAGTGTGTAGGCAAGAACATGGTCTACAGCCAGCAATCCAACCGGAACCCAGACTCTGCCACCCACTGGTTCTTTGACGCTCTGTCTCAGTGTCCTTTTCAGTAAATAGAGAGAATGATAACTTCATGGGAGGGTGTTTTGAGCTAACATTTATGAAATGCTCAGAGTGGCCCCTGGTTCACAATAAACACTGCTTACATGTTTATCAGAGACTCGAATGTCATTCTGGAAACAACATTGGCCCGTGGAGCCGCAGACACAGGCTTGGACGGCGGCTCCCACTGGGGCTACGCGTGCCTTCTTCTGCAACCACAGCAACGGACTCACTTTGCTTCCACATCTAAGTGAGCTTGTGTTACTACCTGGGTGTCGAGAAAGGTCTGGGCTCACTCAGAGGAGGCTCATTCTCATTCTGAAATGGTGGCGGCTCCCTAGCTCCTAAGCAGCAGATGCTTTCTTCGAGCCATGGCAAGAAAATAAGGGGAAGCCAGAGGTCTCCTCCTCGTAAATTATTTCTACTTTGCAAGCACAGAAATAAGAAACACAGAAAAGTCTATGCTGGAGAAAGCACAATAACTAAGCCAGCTGAGACTTTGCGCCTGAAAGCCAAGCTGCACCTGCCGCTCTGCAGGCTTGGCTCGGACCCCTGGCGAGGAGCCTGGGGGGCTGGCTCACAGACCCAGGCGCTGCCAGAGTGTTTCCATGAGAAACCACCTTCAAGCATAAGGGGATCTGTGAGTGCACAGCAAGCACCCTACTGTCCAGTGACAGGTATCTTGATGTATGAGGCATGTGGGACGTTGCCCTGGCGCTGGACTCACTCCGGCTGTGAGCGGGAACCAGCCACCAAAGACCCGCTGTCTGGTGAGGGGGAGCAGAGCACCCAAGAGCTGCGCCACCTGGAAAGGAGGCTTATGCCCACAGCTGCTCTGAGAAGCCTTGAGAAAGGCAGGCTCAGAGGCTTACGCCCAAGGCGGCTCCTTGCTTCTTTCTTCCCAGTGAAGATGCCAACTCCAAGTGCTCTGCTCCAACAGCTCTTTATTGTTGCCTTGTCTGTCCCAGTCGATGGAATGGACCCAGACTGCTCTGTGTACTGCCCTTATATACTCTCCAGGGGATTGCTGGGGACCAATCAGAGGCAGTCACCCCATAGAGGTCTCGGCCAATCAAAGGGGATAAGC
Organism: Pedetes capensis; assembly: GCA_007922755.1. Lineage (NCBI taxonomy): Eukaryota > Metazoa > Chordata > Mammalia > Rodentia > Pedetidae > Pedetes > Pedetes capensis. The sequence continues at coordinate 20,374 of VMDO01007223.1, read as the reverse complement.
AAATTTGGTTGTGTAAAGTGACCAATCACGGGTGGTTCCAGAATGGTCCAATCAGGAGCTGTTCGGTGGTTTGGAAATAGCCAATCAGTGTAGAGGAGCCTGAGGAAAGGGATTGGATGCCAGTGTCATCTTTGGAAGCTTGCCACCCAGAGGTTCCCAGATGTAGGGGAAAGGTTACTGCCTGAAGAACAAGCCTCAGACCTCCAAGTGGGCCTAGATAGGCCCCAGGACAAATTGCCTTTCTAGGCAGTTCCCTACAGAGGGACAATGAAGTTGTCTCCCCAAGACCCAGGGTCAATTCCAGTTCAGCCAGTTTCTGAAAATATGGAGTGAGTCACAAGACAGTTGCTGCAGGAAGGGAGAAGAGATTGGCCTTAAGTCCTCTGCCTACTCATTCTGGGCCTCACCAGCCATACCCAGCCACCACCCCTGTGGTGAGCAGCCACATCACTCTGTCCATAGCTCCTAGAGGGGACTCCCTAGCAGGATAGGCCATGCATCAGCCAGCTCAGGTTGTTGCTCTGAAATGGACCCAAAGCCTGCGCAGCTTCAGCCAAGAGACTTATCTTCACCTCCCAGCGTCCCCTTGGAAAGAAGGCGATGGCGCATCAGCCTTGGAAGTCAGCAGCCAGGAGAAGAGGGAGGGGCCAGGGGGTGGGGGAACCAGGAGGGTGGGTGGCTGGGAGGTGTCAGGGGATGGGAGGACAGGAAAGGAGGGACCAAAAGGGACAGTCCCCATGTGCTCCTGCTCCACCTGGAGGATGGAGCCAGCGCAGCCCAGCCTCCCATCCACAAAGCCTCAACTCAGACCCCTCAGCCTCCTGGTCCTCGGCAACAGCATGCAGTCATTGTGTCACGGCACAGTGATGTCACAGGATGGGTGCCTACCTGCTTGGTGCATGTGGGACCCTCTGGCCAGCCTCCAGGGATGTCCATCTGCATGAGAGTGAGCTATGCTCCGCTCCCTCTGAGTCCTTCACTGGAGTGGAGGCCACCCTGCCTGACCTCAGCCCCAGTGGGCCATGTTGGGTCATGACTAAGACAGCCTTCCCCAGGGGCTGGCAGGACAGGCGCCAGCCCTGCATGTCTACCTGGCCTGCGTCTCCCAAGCATGGTGGACGGTCATTGGCCCATCCAGGGTTTCTTGGGGGCAAGTGAAGTGGGATGTGGAAGGCAAGAAAAGTGGGTACACTGGCCCTCCTCAGCCATCAGGGCTGCCAGACACTTCGGAAGGCCCAGGTCACCAAAGCAGATGAGGATGAAAGAGACCAAAAAGGCAAACACCACATAAAATGTACCATCCTCAGCTGGGTCCTGGTCCAAGGGAAAGAGCTATGAAAAATAGATTTGCTTAGCAGGGGCCATCTGAGGATGGCCTCCTGATTAGATTTTACTATTAATTTTCTCAGGTAGGATACTGGCCTCTGGACTCTGCAAGAGAAAGTTATCATTTTAGGAGGCAAAGGCAGACATATATTTAAGATAGAGTCATGTTGTCGGCCACTTTCAAGTGCTCAACAAAAAGAAAACACACGTATTCACTCAGACAGGGAAAAGCAAAAAGGGTGAAGGTCAGCATCTAGGGGATCTCGGGGCTCTGCTTTTGCCTCACCTGAGAACCTGCGATTCTTGCTAATGAAAGGCTGGCGGCAGAGCCAGAATTGCGCACGTACTTTGATTCTCCTCTTGAACACACACAACTGACGGAAGGCCAGCCCTGGTCTCATCAGGCTGCGGGATTCCTGCTGCACCAGGCTAGAAGGCAGGCTTCACATGAATTTTTACTTTGACAGAGAGAACTTCTGAGAAGTTCCCACTGCCTGTCATTTCCTTGGAGCACACACAGATCCCTACAGAGGTCCCCCATCCTCTGTACTACTGGATTGAACACAGGGCCTCACGCATGCTGGGCAAGAGCTCTGCCACTGACCACATCCCCAGCCCTCTCTTTTTATTTTTTATTTTGACCCAAGGTATTGCTAAACTGCTCAGGCTGCCTCTGGCCCTGAACCTGCGATCCTCTTGCCTACATCTCCCAATTTGCTGAGGTTATAGGTATGTGCCGCTGCACCCAGATGTTTATTATAATTGAGATATAATTATCATGCAGTAATATGCCCCTACATAATAGTACACCTGCAGCCATAGCCCTGTGGCATCTGATCCGTCAGATCTTGGAAGCTAAGCAGGGTTGGGCCTGGTTAGTACTTGGATGGGAGACCGCCTGGGAACACCAGGTGCTGGAGGCTTGGGAGAGGGACCCAGCAACCCACTCCCAAAAATCAATCCCCCATTGAAAACTCTATGAACAGCAGAGAAGCACTGACAATAGTGTTTCGCCTGTTGTACGTAGGGTCGCTATGAGTTGGATACCAACTCGATAGCACCTAACAAAAACAACAACATAACAGTACATAGCTCAGTGGCATTTGGTGCACTGGCTGGCTTGTGTGGCCACTGTCACTGTTCCAGTTTGAATCTAAAATGTCTCCTATAGGTCATGTGTTTGGAGGTTTCATCCCCAGTTGGTGGCACTGTCCCGGTCAGCTGTGGAGCTTTGGGAGGTGGGACATGGCTCTGTGGAAGTGGGTCACTGGGTTCAGTGCTTTAGAGGTCTCATGCAGGCCCCAGTTCCTATAGCTCTCTCTGCTCCTCAGCCACCATGATGTGAGGTGTCCCACTATAGGGGCATATTGAGAAGAAAAGGGGAGAAACCCCAAAACAGGGAAAATGGCATTCAAGGAGTTGGTGGAAAAAGGGGACCAATGGGAATAAGAGTAAAAGTAAAATAATGGACTTGGCAAGCAAAAGCCTACTTGAGTGGATTGAAAACTGTGTAAATATGATTGAACAAAAATACTGTACTGCAATTGGACGTTTTTCCTATAACCCCATTGGACACTTTTCTTGGACTCTGATTGGTCAAATTTAAAGAACTGTGATAGGACCAAATTTCAAGCCCCTCCACTCATCCCCCACTCCTATTGGCCAGGAAAGAACAATAGACTTGCACCTGATTGACTTAGGTATATAGGGACTGGCTATATAAAGAGCTGCACTGTGGCAGAAATCATTGCCATTGCCTCTCACCAGAATACCGGATCATGGAGATGACTCTCCCTGTGAAGATGATGACAACCAGACAACAAGGACATTGAGACTAGGACACCCAGATGGTGCACCCTAGGACCTCCAAGCAAGCTGAGGACAGTCCCTTGGCCCAGCACCTAGGGACAGAAGCTGAGGAAGGTCTCTGGTCCCAGCGCAGGAGGCAGAACAGTCACTGTTGCCCTCAAGGCAGCAACAAGAGCTGTAGCATACTTTGATAGCTGTAACACTTTGGGTTCCTCTCGGCCCTTGTAAGGGTAGAGAAGCAATAAAGAGCCGTGCAAGTCCCCAAAGGCAAAACGTCCTGAGGCTTTTCCTTTCTTCCCCTCTCCTCTCACAGCGTTCCCAAAGACCGCTTGGGTCTGAGCCCCTCACCCAAGGGTCCCAAACAGAGTATTATCTGTGAGTGTGGCAGCACCATCCGAAACATCTGGGCCAGACTGGGGAGGTGCACCCCACAACTCACACTCCACCATCTGCCCTGTGCCCGTGCCTTCCTGCCTTTGTGCACTGAAATCCTCTGACCATGTGCCCTGATAAATCTTTCCTCTCGTAAGTTGTTTCTGTCAGGCATTTTGCCACACTGACACGCAAGCTGATGACCACAACTGCAATTGTCCGAGGACATTTGACCCCCATAAGAGAAATCCAGTGCCCACTAGTGCTCCCACCCTACTTGCCCCCAAGTAACCCTGGATGGGCCAATGACCGTCCACTATGCTTGGGAGACGCAGGCCAGGTAGACATGCAGGGCTGGCGCCTGTCTTGCCGGACCCTGTGGAAGGCTGTCTTAGGCAGAAGGAAGCAGAAACTGCATGACCCAACACGGCCCAGTGGGGGAGAGGTCAGCCAGGGTGGCCTCCACTCCAGTGAAGGACTCAAAGGGAGCAGAGCATAGCTCACTCTCACGCAGATGGACATCCTTGGTGGGGGGGCAGAGGGTCCCACATGCACCAAGCAGGTAGGCACCCATCCTGTGACATCACTCTGCTGTGACACACTGACTGCATGCTGTTGCCAAGGACCAGGAGGCTGAGGGGCCAGAGCCTACTCAATGCCCCCAGCTTGTGCCCCAGGTTCATACTTGGGGTCCAGGGCTTCTCCTGCAGCCCACACCACTCTGCCAGCCATCAGAGGGACCTAACCTCTGCGACACTACGGCAGTGTGTGACCAGTGCCTGGGAAAGCTTGCAAACATGGTCAGCTCTCATCCTCTGCCCCTACACACACCACTTGAGAGAGACACAGAGTCCTCTCCCAGAAGATGGCACTCCCCAAGGGACTTTCCACTCAAATTCTCATCTTTCAGTAAAGTGGGGTGAGGCAGGCAAAGTTGCCAACAGCTCCCACTGTGTGGCTGCCTTGCCCTACCGCCCCAGGGTGCCCATAGGCTGCTCAGGACATGCCCTCCTCAGCCGACAAGGCCATCGGGAAGACTCCTTATACTTGTCGCCCAGCAGGTCTGGGCCTCGAGCCCAAGCCTGGAGAGCAACTTGGAGTCACAGCTCAACCAAGAGGCTGCCCAGCATTGCTCCACCCAGCAGTGGGCACAGAGAAGCCACTACCTCCACCCCAAGGCAGCCGGGGCCTGACAGGGCCAGCAGCTCAGGACAGCCTCAGGGCCTCACCGAAGTCCAGACGCTGGAAGCACAGGAGGCTGGGGGAGCAGGGAGCGGCTTCCTTGCCTTGGAGCCACCAAGGGCACATGGGCCACACAGCATGCAGAGGAAAGTGAGGTCAGAGAGGCCCCTCCAGCTGGTCAGAGAGCAGGAACACCCACCCAAAGAGGTGGACCGTCACCCTGGGGACATTTAAGGAGCCTCTTTCCAGCCTGCTGTGTTAAGAATCCAGGGGCCGGGCGCGGTGGTGCACGCCTGTAATCCTAGCGGCTTGGGAGGTGGAGGCAGGAGGATCGCAGGTTCGAGACCAGAGGTAGTCTGAGTAACTTAGCCAGACCCTGTCTCAAAATGTAAAAAAATGACCACATCAAATTAAGAAGCTTCTGCACAGCAAAAGAAACAATTAACAGAGTCAAGGAAACCTCCACAGAATGGGAAAAAAATTTTGCATTTTATATATCTGACAAAGGTCTAATTACTAGAATTTATAAAGAACTCAAGAAAAAAAAACCCCAAAAACCAAACAACCCAATACACAAATGGGCAAAGGAACTGAGTAGACAGTTCTCAAATGAAGAGGTCCATAAAGCCATGAAACACATGAAAAAATGCTCAATATCCCTAGCCATTAGGGAAATGCAAATCAAAACAACGCTGAGATTTCACCTTACACCAGTAAGAATGGCCAAGATCAATAAA
>VMDO01007223.1:0-14848 GCA_007922755.1 Pedetes capensis | reverse complement strand
ACATATGACCCAGCTATAACACTATTGGGAATTTACCCAAAGGGAGATGAGTCATCATACCACAGAGACACCTGCATCTCCATGTTCAATGCAGCACTTTTCACAATAGCAAAGATATGGAATCAACCAAAGTGCCCTTCAACATTAAAAAACTATGGTATGCATACACAATGGAATACTATTCAGCAATCAAGAAAATTGAAATAGGGTCATTCACAGCAAAATGGATGGAATTAGAGAAAATTATTTTAAGTGAACAAACACAACCTCAGAAAGAGAAACAACACATGTTCTCACTCATATGAGAGAGCTGACTCAAAATTACAAGAAGGAAAATTCCTACTCAAAGGTCAGATCACATTAAAAGTGGGGGAGGGAAGATAAGAATGAGGTCAATATAAATGGACTAGAAATCGCATGTAATTGTTCTAACAAGATGGAAACAAAGACCACTACAGGAAAAGTTTCTATCTTAAACAGAAATGGAACCCAAGGACATATAGAAAAATACTATATAGTAAAAGATAGAGAAGACTTGGATGGGAAACTTAGATGGGAAGAGGGGGGAAACATAGAGGAGGGTAAGGGGTAACCTATATGAATAATGCTTATCAAATTGCATATATGAAAATTGTCACAATGAAAAGCATTGTCAAAATGAATCGCATTATGATGTACATTAAAAATTTCTAATAAAAAAATGTAAAAAAATGGGCTGGGGGTGCAGCTCAGTGGTCCAGCACTTGCAGAGCATGCAAGCGCGAGGTCCTGGGTTCAACCCCCAGTACCACAAAAAAAAAAAAAAAAAAAAAGAATCCAGGGCAGGGAGGAAAGGAGAGTGGGGCAGAATCTACATGCTCCCCATGGGTGACTCTGACATAGACTTCTGGAACAGCGACCAAATGACAAGGATGCTAGTGACATACCCTCATGGGGAACCTTTCTACAGCCCCTAATCAGGGGCAGACTAAAGAGAAATGGGGTTGCACTCATCATCAGAAAAGACAACTCAAGATCTGTCCTGAAGTACAATGCTGTCAGTGATAGAATAATATCCATACACCTACAAAGAAGGCCAGTTAATATGATTATTATTCAAATTTATGCACCACCACAAAGGCCATAAATGAAGATAGGGAAGATCTTTACCAGCTCCTGCAACCTGAAATATGTACTGATAATTACTGGTGACTGGAAAGCAAAAGTTGGAAACAAAGATGAAGGCTCAGTAGTTGGAAAACATGGCCTTGGTGACAGAAACAATGCTAGAGATCACATGATAGAATTTTGTCAGACCCACAATCTTTTCATTGCAAATACATTTTTTCACCCACATAAATGGCAACTATACATGTGGAATTTACCAGATGGAACATACAGGAACCAAATTGATATTTGTGGAAAGAGACAATGGAAAAGCTCAGTATCAAATGTCAGAATGAGACCAGGCACTGACTGTGGATCTGACCATCAACTGCTCATATGCAGGTTCAAACTGAAACTAAAGAAAATTAGAACAAGTGTACAACAGCCAAGGTATGACCTTGAGTATATCCCACTTGAGTTCAGAGACCACCTCAAGAACAGGTTTAATGTATTAGACTCTATTGACAGAAGACCAGATGAGTTTTGACATGACAACAAAGACATCATTCATGAGGAAAACTAAAGGTTATTAAAAAGACAGGATAAAAAGAAAAGACCAAATTACATGGAAAAAGATACCTTGAAATTTGCCCTTGAATGTCAAGCAGCTAAATAAAAGGAAGTTGTGGGGCGTGCGCCTCCCGGTCCAGCCTGGAGTTTCAGATGGGTTGCGCCGCCGGGCACACAGATACTAAACACAATTCACTCGGGACCCTCAGGTGAGAGGCGCAGACTCCTGCAGCCTTCGGGACCCCGGAGGAGACAGGAGAAAGGAAAAGCCTCAGGCGCTTTTGCCTTCCAGGGGCAAACACCTGTGTTGGTCTCGGTCGTCTCGGTGGTCACGAGGAGACATCTGTTGCTTCATCGGTGATCAGACAGAGAGCAGGTTCTTTTCCTTGTTGAGGATTGCGATGGGAGAGCATTTTTTCCTCATCAAAGGTCCAGGGGAGAACAGCAGGAGAGGTGCTTCCTCATCGGTGCTCCGGGCAGGAACAGGCAAGAAGGCGCAGAAAGGGATGCCAAAAGGCTAAAAGGCTGTGCCAAAAGGGTCAAGCTGCCACAGTGCAGCTCTTTATGTAGCTCGCCCATGGAATGGCCTGAGCCAATCTGCTTTCAGTCCAATTGTCCAATCAGGAAGGGTTTTGTACAAACCCTTTCATTTTCCCTAGATTTCTAACTTACAAACCAGATAGTCAAACGCCATTTTCCCAGTTTGGGAGTTTTTGCCAATTTCCTCCCAATTTTTCCCTACAGAAGTAGTTAAGGAACTAAACAGAAGATTTCAAAGGGCAGCTTGAGAAGATAAAATCAAATGCTATAATGACATGTGCAAAGAGCTGGAAATAAAAAATCAAAAGAGAAGAAAACACTCTGTGTTTCTCAAGCTTAAGGAACTGAAGAAGAAGTCAAGCCTCTAGAGGAAATAGTGAAGGATTCTACAGGGAAAATATTAAATGATTCAGGAAACATCAAAAGAAAATGGAAAGAATACACAGAGTTATTATGCCAAAAAGAAATGGATGACCAACCATTTCAAGAAGTTGCATATGATGAGGAACCAATGGTATTGAAGGATGAAGTAGAAGCTGCCTTGAAAGAATTAGCCAAACACAAAGCTCCAGGAATTGATGGAATACCAATAGAGATGTTTCAACAAACAGATGCAGTACCAGAGGTGCTCATTTGTTTATGCCAAGAGATTTGGAAAATAGTTACCTGACCAACTGACTGGAAGAGATCCATATTTGTGCCTATTCCCAGAAAAGGGATCCAACACAATGTGGAAATTATCAAACAATATCATTAATATCATATTCAAGCAAAATTTTGCTAATGATCATTCAAATGTGACTACAGCAGTATATAGACAGGGAACTGCCAGAAAATCGAGCCAGATTCAGAAGAGGGCATGGAACCAGGGACATCATTGCTGTTGTCAGGTGGATATTAACCAAAAGCAGAGAATACCAAAAAGATGTCTATCTATGTTTTACCGACTATGCAAATGCATTTGACCATGTGGATCATAACCATTATGGATAACACTGTGAAGATTGGGAATACCAGAGCACTTAATTGTATTCATGAGGAATCTGTACATGGACCAGGAGACAGTCATTCAAACCAAACAAGGAAACACTGCCTAGTTTAAAGTTGACAAAGGTGTGTGTTGGGGAGCTATCCTTTCACTGTACCTCTTCAATCTCTATGCTGAGCAAATGATCCAAGAAGCTGGGCTTTATGAAGAAGAACACAGCATCAGGATTGAAGGAAGACTCATTAACAACCTGCAACATGCAGAGGATACAGCTCTGCTTGCTGAAAGTGAAGAGGATTTGAAACATTTACTGATAAAGATCAAAGAACATGGCCTTCAGGGTGGATTGTGCCTCAACATCAACAAAACAAAAATCCTTACAACTGGCTCAGCAAGCAACTTCATAATAAATAGAGAAAAGATTGAGGTTTTCCAAGATTTTTCTTTACTTACTTCTCCAATCAACTCCCATGGAAGCAGCAGTCAAATCAAAAGATGCGTTTCATTGCAGAGAGCTGTTGCAAAAGACCTCTTATAGTGTTGAAAAGTAAAGTGGTCACATTGAAGACCAAGGTATGCCTGACTCAGGCCATCATATTTTCAGGTGTATCATATGGTTGTGAAACCTGGACATTGAACAATGGAGATGGGAAAATTGATGCTTTTGAATTATGGTGTTGGAGCTAAATATTGAATATACCATGGACTGCCAAAAGAATCAACAGATCTGTCCTATAAGAAGTGCAACCAGGGTACTCCTTGGAAGCAAGGATGGCTAGACTGCATCTTACATATTTTGGTCATTGTTTTCAGGAGGGACCAGTCACTGGAGAAGGACATCATGTTTGGGAGAGTGGCAGGTCAACAAAAATTAGGAAAATCCTCAACTAGATGGATTGACACAGTTCTGCAACTATGGGCTTAAACATAAGTACGATCATATGCCTGGCAGAGAACGGAGGAGAGTTTCATTCTGTTGTACATAGGGTCACTATGAGTCAGACCCAACTCTATGGCACCTAAAAACAACCACAACAGACCTTTTCATCCTTGAGGTAAAGATAAACCCCAATAAGTGAATTGTTGCTGTTAGGTGCCATCAAGTCATGTCCGACTCATAGCAACCCTCGCAGGGTTTTCAATGGCTGATTGTTTTGGGATTGCTTCGTGAGTAGATTGTCACATCCTTCTCCTGTAATAAGTGAATAGAAAGACAGAAACCATCAACAGAGAAAAAAAGCTACATTGATGGCATAAATGTAAATGTCAGACCTTAAACACATAATCATTGAAATAAGGAATTCACTGGATGGGTGTATAGCACAACGACAATGACAGGGGAAGTTGTTGGTAAACATGAAAGCAGATCAATAGAAATTATCCAATATGAATAACAAAAAGGAAAAGATTGAAAAAAAATAGACAAAATCTCAAGACTTCTAGGGAAAATATCAAAAGATCTAACACATTAAAGGCCCAGGATGAAAGAATAAAACTGCTGCACACATATATATACATGTTGTTGTTGTTGTTGTTAGGTGCCATGCAGTCAAATCCAACTCACAGCAACCCTATGTACAACAGAAGGAAACATTCTCCGAAGCTGTGCCATGCTCAGCACTATGGCAGCGCTTCTCTGCAGTTCACAGGATTTTCAATGGCTGTTTTCAGATTGTTTCAGGAGTGGGCTGCCAGATCCCTCTCCCATTTTTGTGGCGCTGGGGATCAAACCCAGGCCTTCAGAGAGCACAGAGCAGCACTCTATCGACTGAGGTAAACCCCAGCCCAATATATATACATATATATGATTAAATAATTAATAAAAATGTCCCAGGTTGGACCAAAGGAAAAATTATAGATTCAAGAATCTTTGCAAGTCATAATAATACCTATTATTTTATACAATTAATATATACTAATAAAAATGGGGGGGGGAAACTAGGCACAGTGGCACACACCTATAATCCCAGCAACTTGGGAGGCAAAGACAGAAGGGTTGCAAGTTCAAAGCCAGTGGCAAACTTCATAATTTAGGAAGCCCTATCTCAGAATAAAAACTAAAAAATGGACTGGGGTGCCACTCAGTGGTATGGTGCTTGCAAAGCCTGCATGAGGCCCTGGGTTCAGTCCCATCGTAGCACAAAGAAGGGAGAAGGAGAATCTTCGTAAGCCCCAGATTGGGTAAACAAACTTAATAAAATCAAAAGCCACCCCTTGGAAAAGATTAATGAAATTGAGAAACGTCTAGCCAGTCTGCATAAGAAAAAACAGCAAAGACACAAACTAGGATCACTAGAAATGAGGGAGCGGGTATCACGGTGGACTTCGCTGGTACTGAGGCATGGAATCCTAGAGGGATGCATTGAGACAACTCTATGCACACAAATTCAACAACCTATGAGCGGGTATCACGGTGGACTTTGCTGGTACTGAGCTGATACATGGAATCCTAGAGGGATGCATTGAGACAACTCCATGCACACAAATTCAACAACCTATGAAACAATCCCTTTCAAAGGCAGTGATTACCAAAACTGATTCATGGAGAGACAGGTAGTCTGAACCATCCTAAATATTTTAAGGAAATTTATTCTTAGGAAAAGAAGACAGACCTTTTCAAAAAAAGGATCCTTCAGAACAAGTGGCTTCCCTAGAGAATTTCAAATATTTAAGGAAGAAATAATACCACAATCAACAACCAACTCTAGAAAACAGAATAACTTATTTTTCAGAGCTTATTGTTGTGAAATCAACATTGCCCTGATATCAAAATCAGATAAAACAGCCGGGCACAGTGGCACATGCCTGTAATCCCAGCGGCTCGGGAGGTAGAGTCAGGAAGATCGCAAGTTTGAGACCAGAGGCAGTCTGTGTAACTTAGTTTCCTGTCTCAAAAAAAAGTACAAAAAATGGTCTGGGGGTGCAGCTCAGTGGTCCAGCACTTGCAAAGCATGCAGGCACAAGGGCCTGGGTTCAACCCCCAGTACCACACACACACAAAAAAAAAAACAGATAAAGGAATACAAGAGAAGACTAAAGACCAATATTCCTCACAAGCATAGGCACGAAAATCCTCAACATAATGTTGGCAAAATGAATCCAGCAATATTAAAAAAAAAAAAAAGAATGATATGTCACAATAAAGTAGATTTATATGAGGAATGCTAAGTTAATTCAAACATGGAAAATAATCAATGGAGCCCACCATATTAACAGACTAAACAATTAAAAATATATATATATAGTAGATTGAGGCAAAAATGTCAAAATTCAACATTATTTCACTCTTAGTAAGAAAATAACTTCCTTACTTAATAAAGAACATCAATAAAAAAGTAGATAGATAGATAGATAGATAGATAGATAGATAGATAGATAGGAAGAATGAATTATACTTAAGGGTAAAAGACTAAACATATTTGCCATAAGATTGGGAGAGGATCAAGACATCTTCTCTTCCTTCTGCCATTCTTCTTCATCATACTGAATCCTCAGCAAGCAATAAAGCAAGAAAAAGAAATAGAGAGGCATATAGATGAGGAAGTTTGAAATAAAACTGCCCCAGTACACAGATAACATGATTGTCCAGATAGAAAATTTCAAGGAATTACCCCAAAAAATGGTCTTAGGACCAATACATGAGTTACGTCTCCTCACAGAATATAAAGCTAACATGAGAAAAACCTGTTTTTCTGTGAACTAGCAATGAGCAATTTAAAAGCAGATGTCAAAAACAATGCTATTTACTATTGGTCAAAAAGCTGAAACATATCAGTATAAATCCAAAAAAACAAGTAAAAGATCTATAGGCCAAAACCCACAAAATTCTTATGAAATCCTTAAAGGTCTAAATAAAGGGACAGACATACTAGTACATGGCTTGAAAACATTCAATTTAGTTGTGATGATAATTCTTCCCCAAAATGGTCTGTAAACTCAACACAATCCCAAATGAATTCACACAAGTATTTCTTATAGACTTATAGATCTTAAAGACATAGAGATGCCAATTCCAAGATTTATATGGTAAGGCAAAAGAACCATAATAGTCAAAATATCTTTGTAAAAGAAGAAAATTGGCAGAGTTACGTTAACAAGTTTTTACTTACTCCAAAGCTATGATGATTAAAATGGTGCAATATTGGTGAAAGCAAAGACTCAAATTATAGAGATCAACTGAAAAGAGCCCAAAAATAGACCCATACAAATATGGCCAATTGGTCTTTGACAAAAGTATAAAGGCAAGTCAGTGGAAAAGAATAACTTTTCAACAAGTGTTTCTGGAAAAATCTGACAACCACATGCAAAAAAAAAAAAAAATGAACCTCAACCTATATCTACTCCTTATATAAAAGTTATCTCAAAATAGATCATAGGCTTAAACGTAATAGGAAAACTCTAATTCTCCTGAAAGAGAACATAGGAAGAAATCTACCTCCTTAGGCTAGCAAAGCCAGTCTAAGGATAAAAAGCTGGATAACACCAAAAGCATGCTCTTCAAGAAGCTGATAAATTGGGCTTCATCACAATTAGGGGCACTGTACCTAGTCTTTGAAGACATAGAAGAGAACAAAAAGTCAAGGCACAGACTGGGAGCAAATGTTCTCAAGTGATATATATCTGATCAAGGACTTGTTTGGGAGAGTGGCAGGTCAAAGAAAAAAAAGGAAGACCCTCAACTAGATGGATTGACACAGTGGCTGCCACAATGGGCTTAAACATAAAAAAGATCATGTGCCAGGAACAGAATCAGGCAGTGTGTTGTTCTGTTGTACACAGGGTCACTATGAGTCAGACCTGACTTGACAGCACCTAACAATAATAACAAAGGACTTGTATTTAAAATATATTAATAACTCTCTAACTCAATCATAAGAGATCTAACAACCCAGTTTTGGGGGGTTTTGTTGTCGTTTTGGTTTGGTTTTTTGGCAACGCCCCTGGGTATCTAACCCAGGGCCTTGCACAGGCTAGGCAAGACCTCTACCACTGAATTACATCCCCCACTTCAGACCTTTTGTTTCAACAGAAAAAGATTTGTATGGCTGCTTCACCAAGGAAAGGGCGAAGATGGCAAGACAAACACAAGGACAATGACGGTGTCTCTGGCTCCCTCACTGGAAGCTGCCTTCCTGTGCCACAGAGGCAGCCACAGGGCCGGCAAGTGCCTGCCACAGGGCCACCTGTCTGTGCCCATGTCCCCCAGATGTGTCCCTGCACATCGGTGCTGTCAGGAAGCTCCCAGCAGCTGTCATGAAGGGCAGAGTCACGGCGAGCCAGTGCCCAGGCCTGCGGGAGCTTGGCACACCGTGGCACACGAGCTCAGCCCCCACTTCAGCGCCTGGAGCAGCACAGCCGTGCGTGGCCTTCACCCTGACGAGCTGGATTTATGAGCTCTGGCAGAGTGCAGCAGCAAAAGGCCAAGTTTATAAAACGGCGTCTTTGCGGAAGGACACCGCCTCTCTGGACCCATCGCTCTCACACCGCACAGGCCAGCATCCTGCCTGAGCCCGGGGACAGTGTCCAGGGCCTCCCCAGCTTCTGGCCACTCTGGCTCAAGGCAGCTCCTCCCAAGTTGGCTCCAGGGCCTCAGCCACCGCAGCCTTGGGCACAGGGGTGTTCTGCGCAGGCATGGGGGCTTAACTCACATGGACTTTGGCTCAGGCTCTCTGATCCTTGTGAAGCCAGACGGGTGTGGGAAGCCAGGGCCCAGCCAGGCTTCCCTGCAACAAACGGGCGCCAGAAGCAGCTCTGCCCCGACCACAGGCAGCTCCGGGGTTCCCGGCGCTCCAGTAGCCGGTGAACAGCGGCAGGCACGCACGCAGAGAGGCGCACGCGCATAAACATACGTGCACACGCAAGCACTCACACACGCACACTCGGGGGGCCCGCTGGACCCAGCCTTTCTCTTGGGGTGGGGTGGGGTGGGGGTGAGGGGGGGTGTTGCCCGCTGCCCCTGCTCCTTGGAGAAGTCGCTGCCTCTCAGGCCCTGGGGCTCTGGTCTCTGCAGGTCACGCCCTCCCTGACCCTGAGTGAAGGCTGCCATAGCAGTGGACACCCCCAGCATTGCCAGGATGAGAGTCGGGAAAACTTGGCCTGTGGCCTCTCCAGCCTAGGGTGACTGCCTGAGATGAGCGCCTCAGCTTCCAAGCACCTCGTGCGCCAGGGCCAGAGGGGCAGGAACAGCATGCTCTGTGCACACTGTCCCTTTCAGAAAGTGACCCAGCCCCCGGGGCGTGTGAGTGTGTGTGTGAGTGCTTGTGCGTGCCTGTGTTTATGCGCACGCATCTCTATGTGAGCGTGCAGGCAGGTGTGTGAATGTGTGTGAGAGGGCTTTGCGTGCCTGTGTTTGTGCACGCGCTTCTCTGTGCCTGCCGCTGTTCATGGGCTACTGGAGCTCCAAGGCCCCAGAGCTGCCTGTGGTCGGGGCAGAGCTGCTTCTGGTGGCGACTTGTTGCAGAGAAGCCAGGCTCTGGCTCCCACCCCAGCTGGCTTCACACGGATCAGGGACCCTAAGCCAAAGTCCACGGGGGTTGGGTCCTCAGGGCATTGAGCACGCCCCTGGTAAAGCCTCCTGCCTTAGGGAATCCGCCCACCACCTGCACCCCCAGTCATCATGCCGCTTTACCGCCGCACGCTCTGGTGCCCCTCTCCTCCCCACCGTCACCTGTGTGACGTCTGCCAGCGAGGGCCAGGGGTGTGCCAGCAGGGCAGGGAGCCCAGACGTCACTGCTGACCAGACCTGACACCACCCAGGGCTAGGGGCCAGCACAGCCTCCCCTCCATGGCATTGCTCAGCCTCACACCCCACCCTACCCCCAAAGCAGAGCCCTACAGGCCTGGGCCACACTACAGGTCACAGCCAGCCCGTGGCCCTGGTCCACATCCTCTGTAGCCCAAGTGCTGACAGGCTCCCTGGAGGTCTGGATGGCGCTGCACTCGGGGCTGGCACAGACACTCCACCCACCTCCTGCCCAGTTCCCTGAGGCTCTGACCCAGGTGGCAGGCGGTCTTCATAAACACTGTGCTTTCCAGTGATTTGCAGAGCCATCATTAGCCAGGACACGTCCCGCCACATCTGCTCTGACTGGCAGGCAGCGCCATACAGGGTGGGGCCCAGTGACTTTGGCTGTGACCTGGGCGCTGTCCTGTGCGTGTGCATATTCTCTCAGATGTTCTGGGGTCCTGCTTCTCCCCTGGAGAGCCGGACCAGTGCCAGGAGAGGGTTCGCAGGTTTCTGTCGTGTCCAGCTGTCCCACTGTGAATTGATACTTATCCTTGTCCATCGATCCCCGCCTGCACCACAGATTCCCTCCCCTTGAGGTACATAAAACTTAAGTGCATCAAATTCAAGCGTTATGGAATGCACTGCCCCCCACTTATTAGCCACCATATATGGCTAGTAACACATACACAAACACACACGCGCACACACACACATT
The DNA here is from genome assembly GCA_007922755.1 of Pedetes capensis. Lineage (NCBI taxonomy): Eukaryota > Metazoa > Chordata > Mammalia > Rodentia > Pedetidae > Pedetes > Pedetes capensis. Next base: position 4,222 of record VMDO01007223.1, on the reverse strand, counting down.
TGCAGTACTTAAGGGTTGAACCCAGAGGCTCACACATACTTTGCAAGTGCTCTACCACTGGGCTGCACCCCCAGTCCATTTTTTATTTGTTATTTTGAGTCAAGTCTTGCTAAACTATGCAGGCTATGTCTGGCCTCAAACTCGCAATCCTCCTGTACCTGGTGAATACATATATTTTTAATGTTGATAGTTGTTTCAAGATAAAGCAATATTATGAAATGATTTTGAACAGTGACCATTTATGGGGTGCCCACCCCAGGAGGCAGAGGGCTTTACCTACTATCTCACTTAAACCTGCCAAAATCATGCTAGCCATTTCACCAACACATTCACCAAAGCCCAGAGAGGCAACAGGGCCCTCACAGGTGGTCAGTCAAGGGCTGACCCAGCATCTGCCCTCCACCCACTGCCTCTGACTCATGAAGCACCCTCTTCAGAGAAGAAAAAGGCCAATTCAGCAAGAGGGAGGCTCAGAACAGGGCCCCAGGCAGGTGGCGCAGTCTAGAGGTGGCACTGCGTTTTCCAAAGCCCTTTCCCCTGGAGGGCCAGACTGGGGCTGAGCATGGACACCGGATGGGAAGGCAGCAGTAACACAGGTCAGGTCACCGAAGACTCTGTTACTGCCGCTTTGTTCCCTGGAACACTCATACTTGAGCCACCAGCTATGGGCCTCCCTGGCCCACTGTGCCAAGACAGCAGCCCCCCAACAGCAGTCCTGGGCTTCTAGTCTTCCCAACTCGGGTGGGAATGGTGGAGGGAGAACCAGACGCCCCCCCTGTGCCCTGTGCTACAGGCGGGCACCATGTGTTCAGTGGCAGCAGCTACTGCGACATCACCTACGACAGCAATAGCTTCACCTTCCATCATACCAGAGATGAAAGCTTTAGGGAGACAGAGACGCCACCCACCGAGCAGCTTCTGTTCTCTGTGCTTTCCCAGCACCTGCCGGCCGGCCCACAGCTTCCTTCTTCCGAGTCCTGTTGTTGTTGTTGTTAGGTGATGTCGAGTCGTGTCCGACTCATAGCGACCCTTATAGGGTTTTCAATAGCTGATTGTTTCGGGATTGCCTCTGGAGTGGATTGCCACGTCCTTCTCCCCCTCTGAGTCCTAGCAGAGAGGAAATAAATGCCATTTACCAGACACACACAGCCCCCACTCTTTGCTCTGCCTATGATGGGCCGTGAGTGGCCCATGAAGGCTCTTCTGAATTCGGATCGGATCACGGGCTGCCCGTGACAGCACAGCCTCCTTGGTGGGCTTCCTGAGATTCCTGCTCCTCCTCCTCCTCCCTTCCTACGGCAGCCTTAGGCGGTTTTCTGCTGACAAGCCCAGTGCACTCCCAGCGTTCGCCTTCACTCGGCATGGGGAGGGAGGAGGGCGTGCGCCGCATTCAGCGGAGCCGCTTCAGCTGGCGTTCAATTTAGAGAACGTTTATTGCAATAACACACCGAGATGCTTCTTCAAGGGTGTTTGACAGACAATCTCTGGAGGCCATCTTCCCACATCATTTTCCAGCAAAAAAAAAAAAACAAAAAAAAAAAACAAAAAAAACCCTGGTATTTACGTCTTTATTCTAGCAGAGGAAGATTTACTTTCTTAATAATGGAAATCCTGATGCGGGCGGGCTCGGCCGCTCGCTGGAGTTAATGCTGGCGTTCGTGGCGCTGCTCCGTCACGAGAGAGTTAAATTGACAACTTGAGATTTGCCACGGTGTGGCCATGAAACATCTGGGGAGCCTGAGAGATGAAAGTTTTTACAGGCCTGAGGCTACTCGTGATTTGATAAACATAAGCTATGGATAATTTAAATGTTTAAGCATTTAATTACTAGTAAGTGGGAGATGTTTTGTTTTATGTGGTGTGGCTTAGTCTTCCATAAGTTTTCGTTAAGCATCGGTAACAGAAGCCAGCTTCCTGTCTTTCAGCCTGGCTCCGCCTTCTCGGCCTTTCTCTGAAGGCAGGGCAGGATGCTCTGGGGAAATGTGGCCAGTGCCAGGCAGGACTCCATGCTCTGCCTCCCCCTCCTTGAACAAGACACATGGCCTGGCATGGCCACCCCTCTCAAAATGACACCTGAGGGCATCCGTGTCAGCAGCCCTGTCTGGCTCCCCTCAGGTCAGGAGCCTTCTCGAACCGGCTCCTTCAGCTTGGGGGCAGCGCTGGTGACACGCTCCCAGCCACTGCCCACGACAGGATGGAAACTCTCAGGGCCGCTGACAACAGCTGCAGAGCAGTGCTGAGGGGAGACCCCCCACCCCGGGACCCCAGGGAGAAACTTCCCTCAGCCAGGGGCGGGCTGTAGCTTTCCCCGTGACCTAGAACCCAGTGACAGCATGTGTTTCTAAGCATGTTTACACACGTCCTCAGGAATCACTGAGAAGACCTGCATCTGTGTCTTACTGTATCATGCCAACATTACCTGAAGCCTTTTCTTTTCCCAATTTACCAGTGCCTCCTTCCTGACTGCTTCCCCCTCCACAGTTGGTGGGTCTCCCGCGCCCCTGGGTCACCCATGGTAAAAGTGGCACATGAATACAAAATCAAAAAAAAAAAGGAAAGCCGGGCATGGTGGCGCACGCCTGTAATCCCAGCAGCTCAGGAGATGGAGGCAGGAGGATCGCAAGTTCGAGACCAGAGGCAGTCTGTGTAACTTAGCGAGACCCTGTCTCAAAAAGTAAAAAAAAAATGGGCTGAGGGTGCAGCTCAGTGGTCCAGCACTTGCAGAGCATGCAAGCTCAAGGCCCTGGGTTAAACCCCCAGTACCACACACAAAAAAAAAGGGAAAGTGGCATAAGAATTTGTCATTTTCAGACATAAAGCGATGGCCATTTACGCAAATAGACATTTGGAGGGGTTTTGCCTTGCTTGTTCTAGAAAATAAGAAGTGATAACTGGGTTCTCCTGAGATTTGCTTTTCTCCTCTAGAAAACCCTTGGCTGCACTTCATTCCTGGGGGTCCCTGGTCAAGCCTCCTGTCTGGGCCAGTCTCTGCTGGACACTTGTGCCTGGGCTTCACCTCCATGAGCAATGAGCCAGTGTCCCGGAATGGGCGCCTTCTGCATGTGTGAGTTTTCATTGTATAATGCTGATTACCAGTGGAGTGGCTGGGTCAAAGAATATATATATACATGCATATATATGTGCACACGCACACACGTGCACACGCACACACACACACACACATACACACTTCCAGTACTTAAGGGTTGAACTCAGAGGCTCACACATACTTTGCAAGTGCTCTACCACTGGGCTGCACCCCCAGTCCATTTTTTATTTTTTATTTTGAGTCAAGTCTTGCTAAACTATGCAGGTTACATCTGGCCTCAAACTTGCAATCCTCCCGCACCCGGTAAATACATCCATTTTTAATGTTGATTGTTGTTACAGATAAAGCAATATTATGAAATGATTTTGAACAGTGGCCAACATGTGAACTCTGTCACTGTCTGAAGAAAGGCAATAGAGGACTTGGCACATGGCAACCACCTCAGCCACCTCCGCGCAGTCCACCGGACTCAGGGGTGGGGGAAGCGTAGGTTCCAAACCCAACACAACTGTGCAGTGGCCGCCTTCCTTGTTAGCCCGGAGGCTGAGACGTGCCAGCATCAGCCATCCCTCCAGGCAGTTGCCAGCCTGGCCATTGCAACCTGACAATGGCTCCATGGCATCTCTGCTCCACACACAGAGGCGGCCCCTGTGAACTTCCCCTGCAGCCTCTACCCCAGGCTGCTCTACCAGCCAGGGTCCGCCTGGCATTGCACACATGCCCCGCCCACCCTGATGTCCTCCCCAGACAAGGGCAGGGGTGGTGCCCAGAGTCTGGCCAGTGTCCTGTCATGGCGTCCTACCCCACACCAGCTCGTTGGGGGCATTCTAGGCAGACGCTTGCTGCAGGACTCCCAGGTGAGCAGGTCAGGCCAGAGAGTCTGCCAGATTGACAGCCAGGACGAGGAAGGCCCAATGATGACCCCCAGCAGGGGAGGAGGGCAGACACCTGGGAGGCTGGAGGAAGGGAAGCAGGCAGGGACAGAAAAGGCCTGGCCCAAGCCGGGCGCGGTGGCACACGCCTGTAATCCCAGCCGCTCAGGAGGCAGAGGCAGGAGGATCGCAAGTTTGAGACCAGAGGCATTCTGCACAACTTAGAGAGACCCTGTCTCAAAAAGTAAAAAAATGGGCTGAGGGTGCAGCTCAGTGGTCCAGAGCTTGCAGAGCATGCAGG